>JBAMBR010002099.1:0-13715 GCA_037044475.1 Zaprionus obscuricornis | reverse complement strand
TCGAGTATCTATTGCATCATGTCTAACTGTTCGTCCACATGAAACGCTGAATTTTGGAGACTATAAATGCAGGAGACTTCCAATTGCTTTTAATTAGTTGCAGGCAGAACAAGTTTTCTTTTATTTTGAATTTTTTCAACGCTCTCCACTGACTCCAGAAAACAATCAAAGATATATAATATATAGACATAGAGCTAGATGTTGGAATTTTTGGAGAGATTTTTGATAGAATTGAAGAAGAACTTCGAAGTGTCTCTGTTATCGGGTATCATAGAGTTGAGCACACTCGATTGTAGCTTTTATACTTGTTACTGTCAGCAGAGGGTGAAAAAGTAGAAGAAGAAGAAGACAAAGTATAACAAAAAGTAACAATAATAAAATGTCAAGAGTTTACAGTATATCTTCTACATGTTATTGTTGTTGTTGTTGTTGTTCTGTGATGCTTTGCTTCTGTCTGTTGCTGTTGCTCTTATGCAGCCGCACTTTATATTTAGCAGTTACATAAGTATTAATTGAAATTTTAGTGCCACTCAAAGGCCAACAAATGTCACACACACACTCACAGGCACAGGCACAGGCACACACACAGACAGACAGAGGCACGCACAGTCACTGTTAGACATTGATGACAACTTGTTGTGCATTTTGTTTGTATGCATGCGGTTACATAGTAAGAACATCAAGCGTAGCCGTGTATGCTCGACTATGACATACCCGGTAATCATTACTCTATAAATGTTACTTGATATTACAAAATTATTGTACTCTCTGTGCCCATTGGTACCCGATGGTATATTAATTTTCAAATGCGCAATTTGCATTCATTGCTGTGGTTGCTGCTGCTGCTGCTGCTACACTTGTACTTCAGCTGCTGTTGCTGTAACTAGTATTTGCTGCTGCTGCTGTTGTTGCTATATTTAACTGTGCAACTTTATGCCACGAATCGATACATTTTTTGCTCATGCTTAACTTGCCTGGCACGTGCCTCAATGCGAGCTTGTGGCCACCAACCATCAGTGACAGCAGTGACAGAAGTAGTGACAGTTGTCAATTGCAAAATAAAAGTATGCAACAATTGATACCCAGCCATGACTATCAATTATCTACACTGAAGGTGAACAATAACAACAACAACAACAATAAGAACAACATCATCAGAGAGAACAATCAATTTTGCTTGATGCTGACATTTGATGCTGCTTATTGTGTTGCCTTACATTTTCTGCTACTATTTATTTACTAACTATTTTTCACTTCTCTCTCTCTCTCTCTCTCTCTTCGTCACTTTATATATCTGTCAATCTTACACTCTGCTTATTGCAGCCATATGCAATGTGCAATTTTAATGGAATTTATTTCATATAATTAGCCTATGAGCATTCCGTCATGTTAATTAATGTTATGATAACAGTTGCAGCTGATCCGCAATAAATATTCACACATACATATATGTCCATATATATACAGTGTCAGTTGACATTTATCAATTAAATGCTCAAAAATACATTGTTGCAACTGCTGCAATTAAGGGGGTAACCCTGTGTCATAGCTTTAAAATTTAATTTTGACCAAAAAATAAATTTCAATTATTATTATGTAGATAACCATCTGAAATGTAATACTAGGCAAACAGAAACTAGCAGCAGGCAGATGGTTGAAAATTAACAAAAAACAAGTAAGAAAGCTATAGTTGTGTACGCTCGACTATATAATACCCGGTGCCCAAGAATATATTATATATTTATTTAGCTCGTGCTGCACATTCGCCAATTTTAAAGTAATTCCAACATGTATATATATATATTAATATTAATACATTTTCGTAAAATGCTGTGGTGTGTTCAAAATGGTTTTTATCGATTTGTGGAGGCGGTGGAAGGCGTGGTAAAAATCCGAAATAAACTTGATCTGCCTGCAAACACTACAAGAAATTTGCTAAAAAAAAATGAAGTATCTAGATCTTATAGTCTCCGAGATCTGTGTGTTCATACGGACAGTCGGACATAGTCCAATCGACTCGGCTGTTGATCCTGACGCAGAATATATATACTTTATGAGGTCGTCCACGCCTCCTTATGGGTGTTACATACATTTGCTGCTGTCACAAAGTCAATATACTCTTGGTACCCAATGAGCACCGAGTATAAAAATCGAATTTCGGTTATAGCTCAAAGTAATAAATAAATAGTAAATAATTTTAGAGCTAAATATAACGAAATAATTGGAGTTTCGGACTAGACGAACAGAAACTAGCAGGAAATAGCAAGCTCTGTTAATTTACATAGCTCTGTTAATAAACATAACTCTATTAATATATGTACATAACTCTGTTAATTTTCAGGAGGAGGAACAATTTTTTCATGCTGTTAGTTGGTTCCGATTTTTGTTTGCCTGGCATTTCATGGAAAAAAAAATTCGTTGATTTTGTTTTTGCAAATGATCACGGAAATTGAAATTTTCTTTAATTCTTTTTCATTATTGCGATGAAAAAATTTCTAGAAATATTTCAACAATTTCATACTTCACACTTGACTACCCCCTTGAACTTATGAGCAAACAATATTGAACATTCCACATACATAAATGAGCACATATAATTATAATATATATACATATATACCATATAATATATGCTATATGTAGCATATAAATGACAAATCAATCAAATTGTCAATACGAGATGCTAAAATGCTTGCATTTAATTATAGATAAATTTCTTGCAATATGCATTTGGTATTTGGTCAATTGGCATTTAACATTTGGTCGTTTGATCATTTGGTCATTTCATGAACTGTATTTGTTGCATTTACATTCCAATACACATTTTGTATAATAAACTTGGCCTAATCAACATTATACAAAGCTTGTTAAAGCAGTTTACCATAGTTACTATTGTCAGTCAGAATAATTGAAATGTTTTGAGTTTATTTCGCTTTGAAGTCATCAATATTTGTCAATGTTAATGGACTGTATTATGGCTTAACATATGTTAAAACTTTCAATTGATTTCAATAATTTAACATTATGCTAAAATTTCAAGTTAATAAAAATAAAAAAACAAGTAGAAAAGAATAAAAAATATAAAAACAATTATTAAAGAATATTATTATTCTATATATAGTCTGTCTGTTGTCTCTCTGTTGATTCATTTTTCATTCTACTTTTTTTATTACTTAACTAAAATATATATATTATGAATAAAAGCGAATTGTGGGCGTGGTTGCATTTTATAGCATGCGGTACAAAAATGTTTAAGTGATAATTACATTATATAAGCTACACAGTGCTGCACACAAGTCTAGACAATTAAATGGCAGTTGCAAACCATTGAGTGTAACAAATAGCAGTAACATGGCCTGGCACTATAATCACCTCTATACCCCCAACCCCACCCCCAAAATACATCCCACATACCACTAACCGCCCCCTCCCCCTCGTCTGACATTCGCACACAATCCGCATCTGGTAGATAGTAAAACGCGTGTGCTAACAGAATATGCGAAGCGAAATGTAATCGCGTATACGACCTGTTTATCAGCTAATTAAAAAGATTTATGGCACTGCAATTATAAACTGTAACGAATGCGCAGCTCTAAGCCCCAACCGCGTGTCACTATAACAGTTACCAACAACAACAACAACAACAACAACAACAACATGAACAATAGCAACAACTGCTACTTCATGGCTTTCTACTCCCCCATAGACTCTATGCCCCGTTGCGACTTTAGCGCCTGTTGCCCCATATATGTATATGTATATATCTTCCCTTGTGGTCTAGCAATGCAGCAAACATTATGCATTATGAACACTTCTTAGTCTCGCAAGGCTACAATACTCGTATAACATGGCGTTGCAATTACGACCTTCTGCATTTTCTTTTTTTTTTTTTTCATATAATTTCATCTTGTTATGCTTCCTCTTCATCTTCTTTCTATTTAATAAAAAAAAAAAAAAAAACAGTATCAAATCTTAACACCTCATAAACCTTTGAGGTTTTCATTTTCATATCCTTGCTGTATTACACTTTAGTCACATAATAAGCTGATTAGCTTGACACTCCAGATTTAGCTATAAATCATATTATAATATTTTTTTTTTTGCTTTTCTCTGTTTTGTAAAATCAACGCAACGTAATGCAAAAAAAAAAATTTGAATTTTAACTGATTTTACAACTGATTTTTTTTTTTTTTTTTTGGTAAATTCAGCAGACAAAAATAACTTATATATTTCCCCTCTCTATACTTATATACAAACACAAATGTAATGCATATGTATATTGCGAGGGTAGCTACAGTCATTGATGTTAGTTTTAAGTATATATATATGTAATTATATATATATATATATGGCAGATATGAGCATTGAAATACATATACATATAATAAATTTATAACGCTGACAAATTATGCAAATGTCTTATCATAAACTATATGTTTATATCAAAATCTAGAGTCGTGTAAAATTAAAGAAGTTATGTTATGTAAGCATCAATTTCCTGATATTCCTTTCGTTTATTTCGTTTATTCAATTTTTCAAATTTAATTTAAAAAAAAAAAAAATTCTTATGCAACTCTTTGGCTTTCAATTTTTCTACGTCTCGCGACTTTTTCTGCTTAGCGTCGATCATATGACATTAATTATTATTTTATTATTATTTATTTAAATGTCGCATATATTTAATTTGTGAATTTTTAAAGCAACCCTCGTATGCGTCATAGATATCTTTAAACGCATGACTGTAGATATTCACGCGTCAGTGCGTATGACAAACAAGTACGAGCATGTCTAAAAGCATGTGTACGTGTATGTGTGTGTATGTTTGTGTGTGTGTGAAGCTGTTGCATTTCACTATGGGAAATTTGAACTTTTTTCCTTTGGCATTTTCGAAAGTATTCAAATGCTTGAAATTTTGTAATTTTGTAAAATTTAATAAAAATGTTAAAGTATTTACAGCAAATGTTAACGTATAACAGCCCTGTCTTTAAATAACAGCTATTTTGAGCGCATTTTTACCTTATTTTTGCAGTGTCAAAGAGAGAGAGAGAGAAACAGATCATATATGTAGCTGTCAGAGGAACGATCGCTCGAAAATGGGATTTATGTCTGTTTTTTATGCGTATATTGCCTCCCATTAGATAGAAAAGTATCTGAGAGATACAAAAGTATCTTTCAGATTTAAAAATACCTTACAGATACATAAGTAGTCTACAGGTAAAAATGTTTTTGACAGATAATGAAGTATCTTTTAAATAAAAACAAGTATCTTTAAAATAAAAAATGTATCTTTAAGTTAATAAAGTATCTTTCAGATACAAAACTATTTTTCTGATACAAAACTATCTTTCAAATTCAAAACTATCTTTCAGATATAGAACTATCTTTCAGATGCAAAAGTATCTTTCGGTTACAAAAAATCTTGCTAGTCATTAATTAATGCCAAAAAAAAAAAAAAAAAACCTGTTAAATTTTCCCATAGTGCATTCGCTCATAGAAACAGAAGCATAAGCAGAGGCACGCATACGAAGAGAGCTTTAATATTGAAAAGCTTTGCATACTCTCCGACTGCGTTTGCTTGCTGAATTCACACTCACACACACACACACACATAGCCAGCTACATACAAAACGACTGCGTTATCGACGCGTTGCTGCTGTCGACATTGTGCCGAAAGCTTTTCATTGGAGTATTTCCCCAGCTTGAAATACACGCTCGTTCTCGGCCGTCGGCTGTCGATTGTCGATTGTCGACAGTCGGCGTACGCGTCGTGGCCAGCTGCCATTTGAATTTGGTTTTTTGGCTGGCACTACAGGACAAAGTGAAAGATGAAGCAGCAGCAGCAGCAGCAGGCGGCATGACCATGGTATGGCATGGTAAGCATGCACTTGTGGCGCTTAATGCCCCTGTTATATGTAGTAGTAGTATCCCAATACCTCGCATCTCGTGCCATCCCTGCAACGCATTCCTCTGCCTTCATTGTGTAGCACGTACCCTTTGCGCACCTTGTCGTGCTGTTCGTTTTTTTGTTTTTTTTTTTTTTGGACTCGAACTCGGATTTCCATGATTCGTGTGGCGTCTGCGATTGTCGAGTGTCGTTCGCTGCTGCTGTTGCTGCTGCTACTGCTGCTGCTGCTGCTGCTGTTGCTGTTGCTGCTGTTGGTGCTGGTTGAAGGCATGCATCAAGTGAAACAACAGTTTAGTTTTTCCCGGGAACTTGAAGCAGCGTGTTGTTAGGCGCTGCTGAAATTGCCAAACAGTGCCACACATACAGTAGAGTACCAAGAGAAAAAATAATAATAATAAATAAAAAATCACACATTGAGAGCAATAGCACAGACTGCCTTTGCTGTCATACACGCAACGTATTCGTACAACAACGGGACACGACACAACAACGACAACGAATTACGAACCAACCAAAAAAAAAAAAAAAAAAAAAATTAGTATTAGAATCTGAAATCAAAAAGAAGCTTAAGCTACAGTTTAAGCTTTATCGGCCGATTACAATTCATTATTTATCAATTATCAATGGATCTTGTTAATGTTATCGCCATTGTCATCGTTATCGTTATCGTTGTTGTTGTTAACGTTGTGCTCGTTGTTCTTTTTATGCATCTAATTTTTTTTTTTTTTTTTGAATAATATTTTTTTTTCTGTTAATGTTTATTGAAATTTACAATTTGAAAACGTGACTGATATATATATATTTTTTTGCAGTGTGAAAATAGCTAAGAAATATTTTGACAGCGAACAAAAAAGTAAAACGTAAAAAGAAAAGTAAAAGAAAAACGTAAATAAAACAGTTTTCGAATTTAACGGTAAATAAAGCGCAAGCTTTCAAAGTTAATCAACGTTCATAAATTTGCAAATAAATTACAGGTAAAATAAAAAATAAAAATAAATAAAAAAAAAAAAAAACAAAAAAAAATATAAAAACAAAAGAAAAATAAAAATAAAATCAATTGAATTTAATTTTAATTGAACATTTTATTTATACATTTTATGAGCCTATTAAAATTTTACGACTTGTTATTTTTTTTTTAACTTTAAGATTTAAACACTGCAAGAAAATGTCTTACAAAAGTTTTTATTATAAATATTAAAAAATTATTTTTAGAAAGAAATTAAAAAAAAAATTCTTTATAAAATTGATTTTATTCAAAAATTCTCTAGGAAATTCTATAAACTCGGGAAAAAAAAAATCCGAATTAATGAAAATTTGTATTAATTATGTGTGGAAAAATTAAAATGACTCGATAATATTTATATTTGTGCAATGAATGTTTTTTATCAGAGACAATTTGCCTTCTTTTTTTATATAGTTGTTTGTTGTTGTTGTTGTCAGTTTTGGCTCTAACTTTTAGATAAGCTTTTGGAACTGCTACACTAATCAGCCGCAGCCAAAAAAAAAGGGACAAAAAAGAAATGATAATGCATTTTGTAATCTACATTGATCGTAAATGAACTCATCGCTTGTCATAATTAATTCAATAAATTTTTTGCCCCTTTCTCTGTCTCTCTATCTCTCTCTACTACTATGTATTAGATGTGGATTTTTTTTTTTATATATTTATTATGCCCTATGATCAGGCTTTCCAGCATTCCGTGGTAGTTGGCCTTAATGTCCAAGTTGATTTTCTGTGTCCGAATGCAAGTTAGGAAAAAACATCGGATATGCTTGCTAGAACAATTGGTGCAAAGTATTACCCATTGAAAGTCTACTCTTGGTGGCTTAATCAAGAGCAGAGTTAGTGAGAGCTGAATTGGTAACCTTTTACTCCTAGGTAAAGGAGTAACTCCTTCTATAACGAAGTGAAGTATGAAACGAAAAATTTTTAAGGCTCTTCTTGACTGCACGTTGTTCTTCTCTCCTTTATCAGTTCGATAATTATCAAGATATTCCGAGCCATGTCTACGATTTCCTTGATTTTGTTACTTTTCTGGATCTCCAGGTGTTGCAGGTGTAATTTTTTTCAAATTTGTTTCGCAATTTGTGATCATTTGTTCATTTAGTTGTTATACCATACATCATCGTACTTATTAAAAAAGTCTAAAAAGTTAGTCCAAGGCTGATGAAGGCGTGGTATGCTTTGAAATTATTAGAGCGACTGTGCTCAAATTTCTCAATTACAAATAGTGTTGCATGCCATGTTGCATCTCGAAATTCGCATAAAAGTCTGGAAAGTTAGAATTTAGTGTTACAGTTTTTTTTTTTTTTTTTTGTAGTAGCTTTGGGAATATAATTAGGAACATTCAACAATATTTCATGTGCTATATATGTATGTATGTATATTAATATGCAACAGATGCAATTTTCTACAGGGTATTATACAGTCAAGTGTAATTTTTATTAATTATTTATTTATTTTGTTTTTTTTTTTTGGCGGCTTTCTAATACACCTGTGCAAGTCTGCACGTGTACGTCTGTATGTGTGTGTGCGTGTGTGTGTGTACATTTGTTTGTTAGATGATTTATTGTTATAGCATTATTGCTTTACATTATATCAGCCACACCTTCAATTTTGTTCAGCTCAAGTTGGTTCAGTTCCACCTCTTGGCTAATGTCTAATTCTGTTTGGCTGCTCGTTAAGTTGAGGACTATATCAAATTATATATATACTATATATTTCATATATTTGTCCTTACCATGTACCTTGAACTGTTACATTTAAGATTATTGTAATAAATTTTTTTATTATTATAAAAAAATTGTTCTACAGATATAGGAAACAAAGTTTAACTTTTTTTTTTTCATCACATTTTCTTCTTATTATTTTTTTCTTTTGTTACTTTTTTTTATATATGTTAAATATATATTTTCGCATACGTTTTAATCTATGTATTAAGTTCCTTAAAGCTTAAGATTTGTGATACTTTTTTTTAGTTTAGTTATAAATATGCAACATTTTTATAATTAAATTTAATTGAAAAAAAAAAATTTAATAATATATAAAAAAATATAAGATAAATTTTAATATAATATTCAACAAAATAATTTGTTAATAATAATTTATAATTTATAAAAATAATATTCATTGAATTTTAATTTCGAAAATTTTCCACAAACTTTTCAAGCAAAAATCTTTAAATTAAAATGATTAAAGTATTTAAGCTTAAGCTAAAACATAATATATAATAAATTCTATGATTTCTGTCTAGTTTCATTCTATTTTTTCTATATATGTATGTATATATATATATATTTATATATTTATTTTTATGGCACATTTGCTCATCTTTTACTTTTAATTTATTTACCGATATGCCAAACAGTAATCGCAATCGATAATGTGATAAAATACTTATAAAAATTTCTATTTTGTTATTGTTTTGGCAGTCGCCTCGCTTTGACTCGGCCTCGTCTACATTCTATGCGTTTTCCGCTTACTTTTTATATACATATGTATGTATGTACGATATATAGGCTACATTCCATTCCCTGCATAGTCCATGCAATCAGTCTATTCTTTAGTATTGTTGGCATTTCATGCAGAGATAAGGATAAGCGACGCCAAAGCATCAGTGAGCATTACCATTGCCATTGCCATTGCCATTACCATTGCCGTTGAAGTTGCTGTTCCCATTGCTCTTGCCGTTGCTCTTGCCACAGCTATTGGTCTATTGTCATTTCAAGCTATTACTCATCAAAATAATCATTAACACCCCATTGTTATTGTGATTATAATTTTGTTGTATCATCATTATCATTTTGTATTATTATTATTATCATTATGATGATAAGCTTTTCAATTGTTGCATTCAAATTGAGTCTCTTCAAATTTATATTCTATTATTTATTAAGGAAATTTCACGCTTGTTATTTTTTTTATTTTTATTATTATTTATTAATTATTATTTTATTTTAAAATTATTTTATTTATTTTATTTTTATTATTATTTATTAATTATTATTATATCTTACAATTTTTTTACAAAATTAAACAAATTTCTTTCGTTAGTTTTTCAAGCATTTGTGTTGGTAGAAAAGCTGACAGCTCTAACATGTTCCTATACTCGATATACATATATGTATTTATTTGTATATATTTATATATATAGTATATAGTATATATAGTATATATGTATGTGTAGCATATGAACTATTTCTTGATATTGTCATCTATTTCGTTATATTGCATATCTTTTATCTTGTTGCCCATTAAACGAGCCTCTTTATCATGTGTTCGTTTGTGCACCACGCCTTGACGCCTTAACGCCTTAACGGCACTTTGTTAGTTGTGGCCATTCTGGCCATTATTAGTTCGAGCAATAGTTTTTTTTCTCTCTCTGTCTCTCTTTTTATCTCTTTCTCATGAGTAATCGCATAGTCAATGGCCTATAAATACTCATTTGTGACTATCTACACTATGCAGATTAATGGAACATTCTCTCTCTCTCTCCCTTTCTCTCTCTCTCTCTCTATCTTCCTTGTTTTCTCCGTTTCTCTGTCGCTTGTTAAGCAATCTGTTATTGGCGAGGCTGAGTCAACTGATTGGCTATATCATATCATGTTACCAATTGCAGCAAAACACCTAGCACACATCTCTACTTCCACTCTTTCTCTCTCTCTCTCCGCTCTCTTGTTATCTTTGTTGCATGGCTTGTACAATAAATCTCATGAATACAAAAGCATTAATCAAATTTTCACAGTATATTCGATCTCTTAGGTTACTGAACCTATTCATTTTGCCATAGGTTCGGTTCAGTGTGGTTCCGTTCGATTCGGTGCAGTGCGGTGCGGTGCGGTGCGGTGTGGTTCGGTTTCAATTTGATTCATCTAACGGCTTAACAAATTGTGCATATAATGCGATTAAAGGATTGAAATCCTTTCAACTGTCAACTGTCAGATATGTTTTAATGATTATCAATAACAGTGATGAATTTTACGATACAGATATATATATATATATATATTTTCAATATATGTAAATTAATTTTAAATCTGGAAAATGTCTTTACACTTTTAAGCTTCAAAGTTTATTCGGCTGAACGAATGTTTATAGTTTTTAAGTATATAGCCGAATACCTCTTATATAATAGGGGAACGTTTGAGTTAATAGAGTTTTCAAAATATTTTCATCTCCAATTATTTTACATACATATATCCGACATTGTATGTCCGCATATTTGATTTTTCACTGTACATACAACTGCAGGTCTTAACTACTGTGATAACTTCATAAGCGGACAACTCTAATAGGCGGACACATCTAAAAGAAGAACACCTCCAAAGGCGGATACCTCTATTGGGCATCCTCTATTTTCATTATGTTGATATAGTTTTCAGACCAGAGTCCAATAGAGTTTTCATTCTACACATTTTATTTTCTTAGCTAAATATTCTCTTTGCATTCTTTGCCTCGATTACATCCTTGATGCAGGCCAAAAAGTCTTAGTTTTCATAGTTGCAGGGTATTAAAATTTGCATATAAAACATCAGAAATGTCTCAGCACCCTTTCAGTATATGTATGTGTATGTGCAACTGTGCGTGTGTGTGTGTGTGTGTGTGTACGTGTTTGTGTGTGAGACTGGAGGGGACTTAAGTTCAAATATTCATATAAATATTCATTGTTGAAAAGGCAGAAACTCACACACACACACACACACACACACACACGCACACACAGAGACATTGGGAAGAACTGGATATCAAGGGAGGTTACGGGGTGCTTGTTTTTGGAGGCGTAACTGTGGGACTCTTGTGGGCGTTGTAGTTTGGCAAACACTAATTGAAACGCTTACAACAGCAACGATAAATACAAACAACATTCGCACACACACACACACACATACAAAGAGAAAGAGAAAGAGACAGACATATAATACATAAAGCGTAGAGCTGGAACAATAAAGGCACGTGGTGGCTTGCTAGGCGGGGCGAGTTAGGGGCTGTTGTGGTAACACCTCCCACCCCCTGGAATAAAGTGACGGCCAAAAGGAGGGAAGGACGGAACGAATTGCTGCTGCAGTGGTTCCCGCAGAGTGAAAAGGGTTGTCTTCTTTTGTATCACTCCAATGATGATTATGATGGGGCTTGTAACTCCCAACTATGCTTAAATAGAAATAAAATATGTAGTTGTTGTTTCCTTGATTTCGACGATTTCTCTGATATTTTTCAAATTCTGTATCTCCAGGTGATGTAGATTGAGTTTTCTAGTGCTATATTTTACTATTATCGGTTTTGGGTTTTGGTAATATGACTTTCACATAATCCACGACGTTCAGGATAGAGTCATCGTAGGTTATATCGTTGATGATGACGCGTCGTAACGGTACAGTTCTTAAATGAGATAATGGCCGTGCCACTGAGGTTTAGAGCTGGCCCACAAGATGGTTTTATTTGAGCGTTTACTGCCTTTATAATGATGATTTAGCCGCTTTCAGGTTGCAGGCCATCCTTCCAGTATGCTCTTGATGCACGCTTTATTCACCGGCCGGCCAAGCTCAGCATTATTACAAATATATGTGTCATAAATTTTAGCATATTTTACATCTAAGTATTTCAGGTTAAATTTGGAGGTGTACAAAAAAAATTTTCCAAGTATAATTAGTTGTGTATTATTTACGAATAGTGGCTTATTTTATTGTATACGTTGACTTTAAAGTTATTCATGAATGTATTTGTTACATCTTATTACCCTAAGGAGCATTTGTCCATAGGGAGTCTGATCCGTTCCTCTGATGAATAGTAAAATTTCTTCGACGTTGGAAATGAAGTTACTAAGATCTTCAGGGTACACGCAAGGTACACGAATATGTACATCGGTCGGTCAACTGTCGTGTTTTGATTAGGAGGTGGAGAGCTAGAAGCGGAGTTCTTGGTTGAAGTATTATTCGGAGCCCTAGGCAAGAGGTCTTGGTTAGTGTTCGCTACATTTTCTTCCGGCAAGTTATTAATGAATCTAGTTCTAATGCTTGCCTTTAATTCTTGACATTTACGAATGTTTCTTACTACTTTCCTTTAATAGAATTAGTGTGTGTAAGTGTGTGTGTGTGTATGTGTTTATCTTAATATAACTTATCGTTATTATATTTATGTAATTCTTGATTGAAATGATTTGAAAAGTGAAATATTGCCATCAGAGTATGCCTTGATATATGTATATAAGTATAGCTTATACTTGCATATTGTTGTAATTATCTAACTTCTTTTTTTTTATTATTTTATTTTATTAGAACTCAGAGTTCTTAGAGTGCCAGTATATAGCCCTGAGCTTGGGCCGCCGGGCCATGGCGTGATCGCAATCCCGTCTAGTCAGCATTCTTGCATTATCCGTCAACTGCAAGTCAGCAGAAACACAGGATGTTCTTCTGTTTGTATTCTTTAGCAATACGAGTAACATACTTGGTTGGCGGGGGCGAGTCAGAGGCGGTTGTGGTAACTTGCGCGCTAATGTGACAGCTGAAGGAGATGAATACTCATACTGCTACTCATACATAAACTCAAACACATAAACAATGTGTGAATGTGTGTCTGTGTCTGTATCTGTGTGTGATTGTATTTAGTTGGTGGTTCGCCTTTTGGGCCCTTTGGGCAGCCACAAAGCAACAAGTCAGAGCGACAGTTCATTAAGGATCAAATTTAAGTCAACACACGCACAGCCACATACACACACACATACACACATACAGACACAAGCAGGAAACTAGTGAAAATAGCAATACATTGCTATGTTTATGTCATCTTACTTCGTTCAGTTACGTGTGTGTGTGT
>JBAMBR010002096.1:0-15755 GCA_037044475.1 Zaprionus obscuricornis | reverse complement strand
AGTAAAAACAACGCCTATAACATATACATATCTGTCTCGGTCTGTCTGAATATATGTACATACATGTGTTATATATATATATATCTCGCATATAGTATGCATAATTTTTAATGTTGCGAAAAAGCTCATAAACATGCGGCCATTACGAAACTACGAAACTACGACTACGACTAATGGGTTCGACTAAGCGTTGCAGGGCAAGTGAATTTCTGTTGTTGCAGAGAAGTGGTGTATGGGTGGGGGGGGGGTTCTAAATACTCAGTTTATTTCACAGGTGGGTTGTGGTCGATGTTGTTGTTATTGTTATTGTTGTTGTAAGGAGCCTACACAAACTACTCGTAAAACTCTTGAGCCAACTTCTTGTACAAGTTCTAGCAAAACTACTGTGAAGTGCAAGTGCTTTACAGAATGCTGCTGTTCACTTCAGGTTGCTGGTCATTAGGCCAGCAAACAGCAACAGAGCCTCTTTAGCTCAACAATTTTCAAGTTGCAGTTGCAGTTGCAGTTGCTGCAGACGGGACAAAGGCAAAGGCAGCGTCAGCGACGCACACGCAGTTGAGTGATGCGCATTGGGGTCATTTGTGTCGGCGGTTGGGGCGTCACATTTCTGGGCTGGGGCTAATTTCCATAATGTTCGCCTTTGCCTTTACAGAGCACTCTGTAAATATATACGCAGAGACACAAAGAGTGTGTGTGTGAGAGAGAGAGACAAAGACAGACAAGTAATTTCGGAGCTGGTAATCTTTTAGAAGTTCCTCGCGCTCCAAAAAAAAAAGCAGCAGCTTAAGTGAATGCCAGGTCTTAACACCTACCAACAAGCATAAGAAGAAGAAGAAGAAGAAGAAGATGAGCAAGATGAAGAGCAACAGGCACAGATCTTCACTTGTTCCTTGGCAATGGCAATTTAATGGCTCAGCAATTGCTAACCCGTCGCTTTGCCACAAAGTGTCCATTGGCTTGAGACAACTTTGGACTCTTCTTTCGATAATTCTGGCATCGCTGCACTTCGGACTTCTTCGGCTTCAATGTTTGAGGATCTCTCTTTTTTGCTACATGAACTGAAGAACAAGCATCGCTCTTTTTTTGCAGTTGCCGTTTTAGTCTTTTTTGCCTGAGCGCAACATGAGTATGATTTATTGTAGTTTATGTGGCCCAGGCTCAAAAGCAGCTTCTGCCCTGCCCAACAATAACAACAAGAAACTGTTTCAACTTCTTAAGACCCCAAGCAATGACTGTGCCAATGCCAAATGGCAATTCGTGATGTTCGTTAGGCTTCACTTTAAGCTAGAGATGTGCAAGTTTCGTGCTTTTTTTTTTTGCTGCCGTTGGTTGACATATCGCAAAAAAAAAAATAAAAGCAAAAAGTATAATTGAAAAAATTTCTTGGAAATTTGTTAAGACTTTGAGAGTGACACTGCAAAAGGATTAATTTGTAGAGAAGAAAAAAAAAGGATATGTAAGCATGCAGAACCTTTACATTATTTTTTTTTGTGATTGGATTAATTATTTGCAAGTATTATTGCACCATCTCTAAGTATGATTTGTGTTCTACACGACTTCTACACTTCTCTCCTCACACTGCGCACCACACTGCTCACTATATGTATTTATATCGTTGCAAGTCTTTATATATATCATTTTTCATAGCTTGCGGCATGAATTTAGCATTATTGTATTTTATATTATTTGTGCTTAATTTGCTGAACGGCGGCCAGCGACCAGCCCTGCACCTGATTTCCTGAATGTTTTGACTATGTTGCAAACAGAAAGTGAATATGTCTGTGAGAGAAAGAGATAGCGCTAGAAACTTACTAGATAGATTTTGTATTATTTTTTTGGTTGTATATTTGCCGCTAGCGACGAGCGGCATGTAGCATCATCTTCCACTTCCACTTCTAGTTTCTTATGCTGTTGCTCTCGTAGACAAGTTCGTTAATTTGACGCTCGCACCTCGTTCGCATAAATTTCCCGAAAGGGCTCTGTATACTTTAGGGGCGTGGTGGGTCGAAGTGTGTGGTGCGACGACAACGATGATGATGATGATGAGGACGGCGAGTGCCACAAATGACTCTTCGTCTGCCAGATTTGTGGGCAGTGGTCGCAATCGTAGGTACGTTTGGTACTTGGACTATTAGCGCACAATGCCAACGCCTGCGCCGCCCACTCCACAAAAGCCACAACTTGAAGTTGCCACTTTACCACTGTAGCTCTCCATCTGCTAGGTTTTTAGTTAGAGTTTGAGTATAACTTTGGCTTTGGGTTTGGGTTATGCGGCGTTCCTTTTGTCAATTTCCAGACATTTTGCCTTTAAGTGCAAAACCACAAAGCGGCTGACTTGAGATTTATGTGGTGCTGTTGTCATTTTAAGTTAATGGCTTGTAATTCTCTTATTTCTTTCTCATTCTCACTCTCTTTCAGACTGTCGTTTTTCTTGTGTTTTTCATAACTCTTTGCATAACCTGACGATCGTTTCTTCTGTTGCAAATTGGCGGCAACTGTGCAGGTGAATTTTGTGTCTAGGCAGCCGCAGCTCTTGGCAAATTTATGATTCGACTTTTAAATTGGTTTATGGCAATTTCCGCAGCACCCACACACACACACATACACATACAAACACTGACGAAACACATACATTAAAATTTTGCAGACAAAACGTAGAAAAACTTGACATTCAGCTGCAACTTTAAAGTTATCGATGCTATGTTAAGGAATTTTTTTTTCTTTCAATGTTGTTAAAAATTCTTTGGCATTTTACAACACTTTATATAGCGCTGGTTGACAATTTCTTATTTGTTATATTGCTTATTTTATAAACATTTTATTTTTATCCTAGATTCAAATAAAAAGTCCGAAATTTAATTTTTATATGAAAAACTTTTTCGTTTATTACGCTAAATTATTAAAAATTACGAAGCTTAAGTTTAATAGTATCGAACATATGTCTGCCAATTTTCATCATGATCAGAGTAATATATCTTATAGCTGCCATAGAGACGATCAATCAAATTGAAATTTTTCTTATGAATAATTTTCTCTTATATTTTGCAAGACTTTAAAAAAATTTTCATTGTATTTAAAATAAATTTTTTTTTGTAATATCGAAAGCTAGTTAAAAATAATATAGCTTTTTTTCCGGCTAAATGATACTGATAAAATCAAGCAGCATTTGTCAGTTAACATCAACATTTTATTGAAAATTATTCGATTTAAATTACATATTGTCTATCGATATCAATTTTGTCAGATAAGCTTGTCAAGTTGGCTGAGAAAAAAAAAATTTACATTATTATATCTGTATAATCCATTGGTGTGTCAATATTAGTGTCAGTCACATACTTGTCAAATTCCTGCAAAATTCAAGCAGCCAAAACAAATTTAGTTTTGTTCTACAAATTTCTTTTTCTTCAATTATTTAATTTTTTTTTTTTTTGATTTTGATTTTATATAATAATTTTTACCTTAATATTCTATTCTTTTGCTCCTCAATTTCATTACGATTATATTCGAGCTTAAAAATGAAACGTCATAATGCAAAAGCAATTGCAGCAGCTGTAGCTATTGCCGCAGCGGCATCAGCATCTGCTGAAAATAAGCGTAAATCGGAGGCAACTAAGCCAACAGCTGTAAGCACCACTACACTCTATGTGGATGTCGTCAAGAATATGCCAAAAGCGGAATCATCACCAGCTGTAACACCACCGCCGCCAGCTCCTATATTTACCATACTTCATGAGGATTTTCCAGCATTGCCGGGCACACCGGAAACTCCAGTGCCAGATGATTGGACAGCTATGATTACTGATGATGATGCTGACGATGAGCTTGAGGACGACGATGATGATGATGATGATGATGATGATGACGACAATGAACCTGGCGATGATGATGCTGATGGTGATGATGAGGATGAAAGTGATGATGATGATGATGATGCTGAGAGCGTTGATGAAAGGCAAATAATTGGCACAACTGAGAATATGCTATGCGTTGATCCAATATTGCAACAACAACAGCAACTACAACAGCTTCAACAGCTACAGCCACTAGTGGATCATTTACTTGAAGAGCTGCAAAGTGATAGTGATACTATCAGTAGCGGCAGCAGCATCAGCGGCGGCAGCGGCAGCGGCAGCAGCAACAGCAACAATGAGATGCAACCAAACTCTGGCATCACCACTAGCAGTGAATCACCAACATTGGGCATTGATTTAGCCACACCAGCTCTGGCACTTGTCGCTCTTGGCTGCAATGGTGATAGTTTGCCGTCACCATTTCAGTCGGATTTCTATGTCTGCATGGGACATGGAATATTTGATGATCAATTTTTGGTTGACGGTGTCACTCAACGTGCCTGGACTCGCCAAAGGAATCTTGAAATGAGCCCAAAAATTGGACCACCGCCTGGTTTTGAGCATATTAAGTTCTATGGACGATTACGTACAAATCGCATGGGCGTACCACTAGGTGGTGTTACATTCGATTGTACACCACCACAACGTGATACACGTCGTTGTAATCGTTCGCAGGGTGACACTACAGCACCCAGTGGAGTTATTGATGGTCCCTATGGATTGTCGGGTTTGGCTAAAAATTTGGAGGCCGCCCAAAAGAATCCACAATTCTTGGCACAAATGTTTGGTCACGATGCTCAAGGATTGAATGTTGATGCACAGTATTGTGCATGTGAATCCAATAAATTATTTGCATGTTTTGGGGGACCATTAAACGGTGGTCGCTGTGCACCCCATGAGGTGTGTTATGATGTACCATTGTATTATCGCTTAGCTGGTGAACAGGATTTACCACAACCAAAAACAAATCAAATGGAAATAGAACTATTATTCTTTTTCTTCTATACTTATCCTGGAGATATGATGCAAATGTTATCAGCAGCGGAATTAGCTGAACGTGGTTGGCGTTTTCATATATATGAAAGAGTTTGGTTACGCCAACAAGCCGATAATCCGCATTATATGCGTTGCGGCTATCGTGAATCAGGTGAATATAACTATTTCAATATGGTGCAGTGGCGCATCTTGGCGCGTCACTTTGATTTAATGCCACAACATTTGGAACGTACAATTACCAAGGCTGAGCTGCGTGAACAATATGGCTACCATCCGCAGATGAGGTGTGTAATATAAAATGCTTCATATAACAAAATTTATATGAAAGCGACAGTCGAGTTTGTTCGACTGTGTGAATACCCGGTACTCAAGAAAAAATTGCATAACTTTGTGTCGGATTATATCCGATATTGACTAAAGATCCGAACTGATTTTCATAGTTGTAAGTCTTCGCAAATTGCAGATACGTAAGTTTAATAGTGTCGGGCCCAACAGAAACTTGATCCGCCTGCAGCCCGAGATGCTGATGTTTCTACAGAACGACAAGGTTCTATTGACTAGACAATTGATTCACATACACAGCTTGCTATGAGCGTTTGCTGCTCTTACGAAGTAATAATATTCTCCATAAGAGTATAAGTACCGGGTATAAGAAAAAAAACAAGGGCTTAGTAGTTATGCGCACAATAATTTCATTTTTATTTGTATTTCATGACTAACATTCCATTTCACATTCATTCATTTTTTGCGACAGCTTTTTCTAAGGCGAAAACTGCGCATGCTGTTGGGGTCGATATACTAATATTTTGTTACTGAAGACAAGTGAACTGATTATGAACATAAGAATCAAAAAAAATAAATAAATAATAAATGTACTAATCCCTATTATATGTAGATACTTCTATAAACAAAATGTAATATAATATAATAATAATATATTTGTTGTTTGAAAAATATTGTGGTGTTGGGTTGTAGTGTGGATGCAGGTATGCTGCATTTGGCTATTGTTTTTGTTGTTATTGCTGTTGTGTAGAATGATGCTCAATTATAGTCTTGAATCAGTGAAAATACATTAAATGAAATTATTTATTATAGAATATATATATATATATATTATAGTCCAGCGACGTCATTCAATCGTCCAATTCTGTCCTAACCATCCTGCTTGGGTGGAGTAAACCAACCGTTCTTCTCATGTATCAATACCATGGATTTGAAACTTTGCTGAGCACGCGATAGACTATATTGTGTCTGGGTTATGCCTTTTGTAGCACCAAATTGTATGCGTGCTTTGCCCTTGACCAATGTAGCAGCAATTTGCATTATCATTGCCTCTACAGTATAGGCTGAAGTCCAACCATGTTGTGTAAGCAATTCCATGCAAATGGCACCGCCAATAAGTACATAACCACCAGAGATTATTGGTTGTACAACACGTACAAATGGTGGCTCAAAGGGATATTGAGCACGAAATAGTACATTCAGCATAATGCCAGTGATGCCTTCTTTTTCCTTTAGCTCAACCATGTCACGATGCAATGGACTATCGGGATCCACAGAGTATAATACGACGTTCCATTCGTAAATGGAATCGTTGACCAATTCAATAGTAAAAGTATGATTCTTGAATGATTCGGAACGATAAATGTCACGTAGCTCTTTCATTAGACGATCAGTTGCATGTATGGAACCAGCAACAGTACCTTTAATATATTCCTGTCGTTGATTTTGACGTAAGCGTTTCAATGTTGCCAAATGTTCCAATTGGATATCCTCGTTTGTATTTGAAATTTTTAAACCATTTTCAGAATCCAAGGGATAATTCTCTTCAGTATCGCTGTCATCGATTGCATTATCATCATTATTATTCATATCATCATCATCATCCATATCAACAGTATCATTAGATGACACAACCTTTGCTTCAAATGGCAACTTCAACTTATCAAGATCATTGGGTAATGGTACATTATGTGCATTACATAATTCACGTACCAATAATTCAACCTGTATAACGATATGATTATCTCGTCCAGTTGTTTGGCTTAACATCTCTATGGCATTCGTAATGCTTGCGTCATCACATTCGGAGAACCAGACGGGAGGCCTTAATGGATAAGTTTCCATAATATTGGCATGAATATCATAATGTTTGCCATTATTATCAATGAAACGGCATAGTAACTCATCTAGGCTAGCGTTACGCAATTGAAAAATTCTATGATTCCTTGGAAAGAATTTCTCCAATGTTTTGATTTCCAATTTCAAAGTATAGAGACACGCCATGATCGTCGTCAGAAAAGCAAATAATGTAAAATAATGTAATAATTTGTATTTTAATACCAATTTTTTTTTCCTTTGTTTCGTTTAACTGTATTGTTGTATTTGTGTGTGTGTATGTGTGTGTGTGTCGTGTGGTTAAATATATAAAGTTTTTTTTTTCTTTGTCACGTTTTAACACGCGGTTTTTTTCCTTTTTTTTTGGCGTCTGCGTTTGTGTAAATTTGTGGTGTGCGCTGAATATACTTCAAAAAATTATCGATAGATTATTTCTTCACTATAAGAAATTGCAGTATTTTCTAATCGAGCTTTGCGTGTATAGCAAAGTTTTGATACGGTTTCACTATTTTTTTCATTGCAAATGATTTTCTTAGTTTTTTATTTAATTTTTTTTTTTTGTATTTTTTTTTTTAATTAAATACTTTAAAGTACAAAACGATTTTGACGGAATTTACGATGATTTGTGTTAAAATGTTATTTGTTTTTTTACAATTTTAAAAACATCAACGAAATAATACAAAATATTTTTTTTTTTGTGTCTATAAATGCTGCCACATTGTAAACTTAGAAGTATCGATAGCATGTTTGAACATTTTCGATTGTCAGAATATAT
The DNA here is from genome assembly GCA_037044475.1 of Zaprionus obscuricornis. Lineage (NCBI taxonomy): Eukaryota > Metazoa > Arthropoda > Insecta > Diptera > Drosophilidae > Zaprionus > Zaprionus obscuricornis. Next base: position 8,015 of record JBAMBR010002096.1, on the reverse strand, counting down.
ATATTTTTTTTTTTTTAGCATTTTTTAACACTAAAAGTTAGAGATGCTGAGGTTTATAATATATTAAAATAAAAAAAAAAAAAAAGAAATGAATATTGAAAATTTGAAATTTTAAAATATAATTAAATTTTGATTTTTGAATTATATTTATTTTAAAAAATTTTTTGTTTTTTTGAAATTCTTATTAGCGATGCCTGTTTCAAAGTTCTTGCAATAGCAATGAAAAACTGTTGACTTTGCCGCTTAAAATGCCTCAGTACTGTAAGCATTATGGCCAAGCCTTGACTGTTGGTCAATGCGGCTCATTAGCAAAATGGAGCAATAGGCAAACATAGACAACTGACCACACAATCTCTGTTATTATTGTTGTTATTGTTATTCTTTTAGCTGTTTGTTATTGTTGGCCAAGTGTCGCATTGCTTCGCTAATTGCCACGTAAATTTGCAACCATTTTTGGCAGCTCATTAAATTTATTATTAAAACAAAACGTTGACCAAAAGTTAATTGCCATCAAATTGACATGCGAGACGACAGCACCCGCCATATACCCAATAATATAACAACAACAACAACTAACTGCTACAATTGCAGCTCTGGAACTGCACTAAAGCTTGAGCTGTGGTACCTTACTTCAAAGGGGAGTTTGAAATCATTGTCGAGCCGAACGGGGCAGCTGCCTGGTTCAATTCGACTTGGCCCGGTTCGTTTAGGCTTTATGCGTATTAATTGCCATGGAGACTTCATAATTTCATGTGGAAAAATGTGAACGTTAGGCGTGCACAATAATAACAACAATAACAACAGCAGCAGCAACAACAAATCGAAACTGTTATTTAAGCACATGACTTTAGAGTTTAAGCTAAGCGCGACTAGTAGTGTTGTGCATTTAGCTTTTTTCAAGCCAAACTTAGTAGTGGCACATAATTAATATTTTTTAATAAAATTCAAGAAGTATAAATAAAATGATGATAAAATGAAATGAATTAAATAAATATTTTAATACTTAAATTAAAAATATTTAATAAATTGAAATAAATATAGATATGAAAAAAATGGAAATAAAATTAAAAATAAATAAAAAATAATAATTAAATACAATTAAAATACTAGTAAAATAAAATAATAAAATATAGAAATAAAATTAAAATTAATAAAAAATAAATATTAAAATGTTAGGAAAAGAAATAAAATTAAGTGAAAGCTGAACTGCAAAAATAGAAATGAAATTTTAATAAAATAAAATTCAGTAAAAACTGAACTCGAAAATGAAAATAAAATCTTAGTAAAACAAAACTAAGTGAAAGCTGAACTAAAAACAATAAAAGTAAATTTTTTTTTAAAATAAAATTAAGTGAAAACTGAACTAGAAAAAATAAAAATAAAATTCTGAATAAGAAAAATACAGTGAAACTGATTCAAAAATGAAAAATAAATATTTTTTCAACTGAAAAAAAAATTAAGTGAAAACTGAACTGAAAAAATAAAAATAAAATTTTTGTAAAATAAAATTAAGTGACAACTGAACTAAAAAAATAAGAATGAAATTTTACTGAAATAAAATTAAGTGAAAGCTGAACTGAAAAAAATAAAAGTAAGCAATTTTTGTATTAAATAAAATTAAGTGAAAACTGAACTGAAAAAATAAAAATAAAATTTGTAGTAGAATCAAAACTAAGTGAAAACTGAACTGAAAAAAATAAAAATATCAAAACTTTTGTAAGTGAAAACACGAACTAAAAAATAAAAATAAAATTTGTATAAAATAAAATTAATAATTACGTATAAGATAAATAAACTATAATTTACTTAATATATAATACTTAATAATAAAAAAAAAATTTTTAGTAAAATAAAATTAATAATTAATTATAAAGTTTAATTTTTTTTTTATTCATCATTTTCACGCATTTGAGGAAACAACTTTAGCAATAATTATATGCCTGTAAATGAAACAAACGACAACGACAACACTATCGAGTGAGGGCGCTGAATTGTAGGCTCTGTTGTCCAGTTGTTGGTTTATTTATGGCACAGCGAAGTTTGATTGAAATGTGTTGTCTGTAGAATTGACAACTGGGTGAGATTTGCACGGCTGTTTGCCTTGTTGCCGTGTTGCCTTGTTTCCTTCTTGCCTGTTGGTTGTTTACCTCTCTCTGTGTGGTTGGGGGCCAATTAAGCATGAATCATGCCACATGCAGGCGAATTTGAAACCGATAGCGATGCCGATTTTGTTATTGTGCAATGTTATCGTTGCTGTTGCTGTTGTGCAGAGTTGCTCTCTGATTAATAAGCCGCCTGCGCATAGATGCAAGCTAACCTCAAGCAGGTATTAACCCCACAGACATATAACCTCAAACAGACGCATGTGCGCCGACAATTACCGTTACAATAAGAAGAGTATGAAATGTCATGTAAGAGAGAGAGAGAGAGAAGGAGAAGTGTGTTCTTACATGCAGTTGCTGTTGTTGTTGTCAACAGGCTCGTAACTTGCAATCAACTTAAGATGACAGTGAAAATGAAGCATTGACGCCTCGCACGTACCACAGAGGATACGGATACAAGTTGCCAACTTTATATTACACATATATATGTTGCAAGTTGCACGTTGCGCATTGCACGTTTGCAAGTTGCAGTCAACAATGCAAACGAAACCAAGCCAAAAGGCCAGTGGGCAGGCAAAACGCAAAAAAAAAAAGGCAAAAATCTCTTGTTGCGTCTTGTCTCTTCAACTGGGAAAGCAAAGTATAAAAAACAACAACAACAAAGTGTTGGGCAATCAGGTTTTATTTTTTATTTTTACATATATATATATTTTTTTTATTTTTATTTTTATTTTTTTTGCCATTGCCATTGCGTTTCTTTTGGCTTCAGTTACGAGTGGGTTCCAAATTAGACACATTTTATTATTAAAATCCACTTGTGTTGAAATAAAACACGACTTTCTGTGTCGCATATAATGAAAATATATGGCAAGTTAATACCTGAATTTATTTATCACCCATGTGCAGGCCAACACTAACACTACTACTGCTGCTGCCAACATTGGCTGGCAAAAAGTTCCTGGGCAACATTACATTGACAACAAGTTTCATGCATTTATGCTTACGAAACGGGAATTTGCCAATTGTTGACTTGTGCAAAGAAAAAGAAAGACAGGCAGAGTGAGAAAGAGAGAGAGAGAGAGAGAGTAGGGCAATGTCTGCCCTATGCTCAAAGACTTTGGCGCATAGAAATAATTGTTAATCATGCTTGAACTTGCCTGCAAGCTTTTATAACTAATCAAGAACTAGAAGCACTAGAAGCTTGGCTTGACAACAAAAATTTTGCTTATAGCAACAACAGAGAGAACGAGAGAGAGACAGAGAGAGAGAGAGAGACAGTAAGAGATCAATGAACGTTGACATCAAGGATTTTGTCATCACATCGCATCGCATCGCATCGCTTTCATTCAAGTCTCGTCTACATGTCTTTGCATATACTTCATCAATTCTTCTTCAACTGCTTGTTGTTGTTGTTGCTGCTGCTGCTGCTGCTGCTGCTGCTATACATGATGCTAATTGGCGCAGCTTCTTCCTTTTTTTTTTTGCAGTAGCTAGCAGCCAGCAGAGCAAGAGCAGCGGCAGCCAAAAATTTGTAATGTTAATTGTACTCGCTCGCTCTATCTCTCTCTCTCTCTCTCTTTCTCTGTCTCTCTCTCTGTGTACGCGCGATTTGCATGCGAAAAGATTGTGTCAGGTATATTTCGATTTCGACGACTGGACATTGCTTTACACTGTTATATTAGTTTTTTTTTTTTTTTTGGCGGCATCTTTCAGCAACAGAAGTTCGTTGTCTCATTCATGGGCGACGTCTGAGTGTCTGGCTTGTCGACTGCGACAGAGACAGAGACTGAGACTGAGACTGAGATGTCGCTGTTGCTGTCGTTGTTGACGCCGCTGTCAACGTTTGCGTTATGCCATAGAAGATCAGAGATGCGAGTGACTGAGTGAGTGAGTGAGAGAGAAATCATGAGAGTTCAAAGACACAACGGTACATTCAACCTGGACGCAAAATCGACAAGGCCATAGGGCCTCCAACACACACCCACGTGTTATATACAAGTCAATGGCCGATGCGACAATATGAAAGTTGATTGAACCTAGGTAATAGGTATAATCTTGCTAAAGCTGGAGCACTTGGAGATGCTGTCGCTGTCGCTGCTGAGCTGACGTTGAAAGTTGCCTGCCCCAACAAACGGCAAATTGCAACCGAACTGAAAGCTGTAAGCAGTTGCTGCTGTTGCTGTTGCTGCTGTTGCTGAACTATGAGCGCTCGATTTGCAATTCAGTAAAGTAGCAGTAGAACAATGGATTTGAGAATTTCTTACATATGTCTCTGGCCTCTTAGCATCCGCATTTGCAGCAGCAGCAGCAGCAACAGCAGCAGCAGTAACTCGTCTTCCCGTAACAATTTTCTTACATATGCAGAATTCAATTTTTTTTTTTAACGGTGGTTTCAACGCCCTCTGGCAAAATAAAATAAAAAGCATTCACAAATGGCCAGTGAACTGTCTCAATTGTCGTTATTCTTGTTGTTGTTATTTGGCGAACAATCGAGCAACAAAATGTAGGTGGTATGCATTTTAAAGCAGTGAAAGTGCAAGAATCAAATCACATATCGCATATCATATATCGCATATCATATATATCGTATATCGCATATCGCATATCGCAACGATTTATATTTATATTCCGTTCATTGTTCTCGTTCAATTTGCTTTTATAATTGCAAAAACACATAGAAAAACTTGTATGCAATTTTTCAAGCAAAACAAGCAGCCATCGTCTCTTTTTCGCCCCTTACTACAAACTAACTGGCAGCAAATTTCAATTCAATTCATTCAAATTGAAAGCTTATCTAAGACGTTTTTCAATTTGTCAAAATATACACAAATACAAAATACAAAATACAAAAAAATTTGAATTTGAATTTGTCATCGAATTTGTACATAGCGTAAATTTAACCCACAACCCAAACACACTACTATATGTACATACATACAATATATTCATCGCATATTCGATCTATGAACAACAATTCCCCCTTCTATTTTTTTTTTATATTATGTAAGTTAAATTAGCATAAATGTGATTGATCCCCACAGTTTGTGTATTATTTGATTTTTATTGATATACGAATGAAATGCAAAAAAATGCAACTGCATTTTTTTTTTTTTTTTAGATATTTTTTTTTTGCTTTTTTCTTTTCTTTTTGCTGTTATGAGTGTTGTGACTAAGCTTCGTATGTCTTTGGCTTTGGCAGGCATAGATATTGTTATTTTTCTAGCTACTGAGTTTTGCAGCTATAACATTTCATATACATTTTGAATCGACTTGACCTGCCAGCCAGTTGTGTTTTGCTGTGTATTGCTATTGCTTTTGGTTCATAACTCTTCTATTCTACATTTCTTTCATGTCGATGTCGATGTCGATGTCCATGTTCATGTTCATGTCGATATCGATGTCGATGTCTTTGTCATATTGTTTTTTTTTTTTTTTCTATACTTTTGTGCATTTGCTTGTCATTTGCATGGCATGCACATATTTAATAGAGTCTTTCGCTATTTATGACAAAATATGCAGAACAATAGCGACAGTCAGTATATATATCTGTGTGTGTTAGAGAGAGATAGATTAATAAAATCGCACAGGTGATATTTGCATGATTATGACAAAATGTTGTTGCGTCTATTTTTTTTTTTTTGTATATATTTTTTCTTTTTACTGTTTGCCTTCACAATTGTTAAGATAAAGTTCAAAGCTCTTTAAAGGAAATAACTGTACGAGGTTATATATATATATATATCGATTTCCTATATAGAATACTAGCTATAGCAATTTTTTTTCATTTCAAATTGAATATTTGCATGAAATGTTTAATTTGAATTATGCAGCGATTTTTATTCTTTTTTTTATTTATTTATTTTGCTTGATTTTTACTTATATTTTGTGCTATGGTTGTTGATTTTTGTTATTATAGCACAGTTTTAGGCGACTGCTGTGGATATTATATTTTTTTTATACGCTTCATTATATAACTATGCTAACTGCTAACTGATAAATATAATGTCAGACTTTACTCTAGATTTAAACTCTAAGTTTTAAGGTTCTAAAGTATTTTCAAGTTTTTTAAAACTTCTTATCATCTTTCTTCTCTGCAACTTTGCAACTCATTCTTTGTCTGTCTCTCTTAGTCACAAACTCTTCTCAGCTCTAGCTTGCTCTGCGTCTTCATGCTACCTTTAGTCTGCAAATCATTTAACACACGCACGCCGCAAGGCAACACCCAAAAGTTGAAGCAGCAACAGCAGCAGCAGCAGCAGAAGAAGTAGTAGAAGAAGCAAAAGCCAAAGCAAGCGCCAGTTGCAAGCAGCACGCACTTCACTGCTGCATATTTCTTACACTCTCACTCTGTCTTTTTCTCTCTTTCTCTTGCTTATTCTTATGCCATTTGCTGTGCTTCGTGTGCGCAGCTCATTGATCGAAATTGAATTGGACATAAATAAAACAAGATCAATCAATTGATTTATTTTGACATGTTGCAACAGCGCTGGCTTTTAGCTGCAGCATGCTGTGGCCTGGCTTTGTGGCGCTTTGTTGTACGCTTGATTCTTCTTAGTGCTTTGTCGTTTGCCAGTTTTACCAATTGTTCAAGTTGCACAGTGCATAGTGCGCAGTGGGTCTCATTTGCTTTGTCGCTGGGGAGATTTTACTCTTTTACGTTTTTTTTTTTGTTTTAGCATCCAATTGTATTTGCAACTTGTTGCCTATTGTTGCATGCTGTGTCTATCATCAAACTTGTCTTGGAATTTGGAATTTGTTGCCATTTTTTATTGCTACTTCTATCACTGTGTTTTCTTTTTTTTTTGGGGTCCTCATTTAGCTAATTTGTCGACGACGCACTTAATGCTACAACAACAACAACAACAACAACAACATTTGATCAAATGTTTAAAAGAGATTTATATCTCATTAAATTCGTTGCTCAAGAATTTTACTTAATTGTTTAAGTATTTTCGTCTAAAATAAGGAAGCAACAAAAGGTTAATTCCATTCACCAAAAGTGAAAGAAAGAATTTTTCAAGTTCTTTCACTTTAATTAAAATTCAAAGTTATAGACGAACTATCAAACTATTTACCATAATATTGATCGGTTACGGTAAAAAAATGTGTCAATGATCTCAACAACTATTTCAATTAAAGATTTTAAATTTGAAATGCAAGTTCAAGAATGTTAAACTTACACTAAGCTTATTTCGATCTTGCAATTGCTATGCTTCCTTTAGCTACAAATCAATATTATTATAATGAAAATAATTATAATAAATATAATAAAAATTATAATTATAATAAAAATAAAATAAAATATAAATAGAATAAACTAAAATAAAATAAAAATAAATATAAAATATAATAATAATAAAAATAAAAATAAAAATAAAAATAAAAATAAGAATAAAAATAAAAATAAAAATAAAAATAAAATAAAAATAAAAATGAAAATAAGAATTAAAATAAAAAAATAAAAATGAAATAAAAAGAAATAAAAATAAAATAAAATAAAAATAAAAATAATGAAATAAAATAAAAATAAAAATAAAAATAAAAATAAAAATAAAAATAAAAATAAAAATAAAATAAAAATAAAAATAAAAATAAAAAAATAAAAATAAAATTTAATAAAAATAAAAATAAAAATACAAATAAAAATAAAAATAATGAAATAAAATAAAAATAAAAATAAAAATAAAAATAAAAATAAAAATAAAAATAAAATAAAAATAAAAATAAAAATAAAAATAAAAATAAAAATAAAAATAAAAATAAAAATAAAAATAAAATAAAAATAAAAATGAAAATAAGAATTAAAATAAAATAAAATGAAATAAAAAGAAATAAAAATAAAAAAAAATATAAAATAAAATAAAATAAAATAAAATAAAATAAAATAAAATAAAAATAAAAATAAAAATAAAA
>JBAMBR010002095.1:0-31207 GCA_037044475.1 Zaprionus obscuricornis | reverse complement strand
GTTGAATAAGTTCGGCTAACTATGCAAAGTTGTACTTACAAAACAAAATTGACAGCATATCAGTGCATTGATCGACTAAAGATACCCTGTACATTTTTAGATTATTATTTATGCACTCTATGAAATCTTTTTAGCGCGCTCTGCCAAGTTTTGCGCTTAAGAGCTGCAAACAGCAGTAGACTTCAAAGACTTAATCGACTAAAAATACCCTGTAACTTTAATATATATATATATGTTGCTCAAATGTATTTTGAATATTATAAATAGCAAAATAGCTAAGCAAAAGCAAACGTAAAGCAATACTAATGCTGTTAGACGCAGCATATACCCTGTAAATATACATAGCCTTGCAAAATAGTTAAAAATCTTAAGCGAACATTAAAGAAAACTATGAAAAGTTACAGCGATATGTCAAAGTCTACAGCAAAATCTGCTTGTAAAACGTGACAGCTACCCTGTAAATTTTCATAGGCTTGCTGTAGTGTAAGTGGCATGACACACGCAGCTTGAAGCTGCCTGGCATTTATGGCAACTCGCAGAAGCTGAAATACCTTTTGTTTTACAGAGTATTAAAAAAAATGTAGCATATTTTTTTTTGTGCTGCTGCTGCTGTTGCTTGATGCTTCGGCTGCTGCTACTGCTGCTGCTGCTTGTTGCCTTTGGGGCAGGTACCGGCATCTACATTTAGCCGTTGTTTAGCCGTTTTTGCCATTTTTGTGTTGTTTTTTTGTTTTTGTTGCCATTTTTGCTGTTTGGCTGCAATTTGTTTATTCTGTTTGCCTTTTGCTGCTGCTTGTTTTTCTGCTCGTGTAACGAGCTGCTGCTGCTGCTGTTGTTGTTGTTGTTATTGTTGTTGTTGCGGATGTTTTTTGCTATTTACTTTGAGTCGCATTAATGAATCCGGTTTATTAATGTGCTCTCGTATTTCTTCACTTGATTATACATGTAATTTGCACCCTGTCAGTTCTTGTTGCTACTGATTCTTCTGCTTCTTCATCTTCATCTCCTTCTTCTTCTTTAGCTTCATCTTCTTTTTCCTACTCTACTTTTTCTTTACCTTCATGCTGCTACTTTTTCTTGCTGTTGTTGTTGTTGCTGCTGTTGTCTTTTTGGGTTACATTTCATGATTTCACATTGTATCCTGTCGTGCTTCTGTCTGAGGCATGTTTGTCTTTCGCCTTCAACTTGCCTCACACTTGCCTCACTTGCTTCTACTGCTACTGCTTCACGCACTGTAAACAAAAACTCATTTTCACGTTGCGAAATGCGACTTGCGGTCGTGTAGCAACAAAGTGGACATTGCGACGCTGGACATGCGGTATGCGGCGTGCGGCATGTGCCGCACACGGGGCATCATCATCATAAATTAACGACTGCCTCAATTAATGAATGGGCCACATTAATGAAATGCCAACAGGCAATGGAAATGTTTTGCTACTCAGCTTCCTTTCCTCTATTTCTCTCTCTCTTTCGCTCTCTCTCGTTCTCTCACATTCTTTGACTCTTTTTTCGTATTGCTTTTTTTTTCTCTAGCTTCTTTTTATCGTGTTGTTACTTAGAAAATATTTTAAATCACTGCTAAATTTATTAGTAATTAAACTGAAATTATTTTATAAGTTGAAAAGCTTTAAAAAGCTTAAAGCTCTTTAAGTTTTACAAAAACATGACTTGAAAAATACCCGGTATATAGAGCTTTAAGTGTTTATAGTGCTTAACTGAGAAAATTTAATTTATATAAAATGCAGTAAAATTTACGAAAGTATAAGTAGTAGCAGAAGCAAGAGTAGAGGCGAACACGACCTGAAAATACCCGGTACTTACAGCTTTAACTGTATAAAATGCAACCAGGGAACAGTAAATCATTAAAAATTGCAGTAAAATAAATGAAAGCAAAAGAAGAAGCAGAGACAGACATAGTTACGACTTGAAAATACCCGGTACTTACAGCTTTAACTGTATATAAAGCAAACAAGCAACAATAAATCATTTAAAAGTGCAGTAAAATAAATTATTGTAAACGAAGCAGTAGAAAAAGCAGCTGCAGTAGCAGATATGACTGTATAATACCCGGTACTTACAGCTTTAATTGCAAACAGAGAACAGTTAATCATTTAAATTGCAGTAAAATGAATGCAAGTAGAAGAAGCAGAGACAGAGGGAGAGACAGACAGAGAGAGAGAGAGAGAGAGAGAGAAGCAAAGATAGATGCAAAGGCAGTTAACCAAATGTATTTAGCCACAGAAACTATGGCCAAAGAAATTCCGTTGGTTTTTTCCGTTTGCCATAAGTTTCGCAATGTAAAATGTAAAGGAAACAAAGAATTGTGCCACAACAGAGATAAAGAAAGGGAAAGAGAGAAAGAGAGAGAGAGAGAAAGAGAGTGAGCGAGAGAGATAAGTAAATCATGGTACAAAAGGAAATGTATTTCTATTTTTTTCTCTATATACAAAGATCTGCATACTATAAGCATAAACTTGCAACGTCGACTTGTGTTGCATACAGCAGACAGAGAGATAGAGAAACAGCTGCCTGCCTCTATTCATGGCATGCCACACAGCAGACACAAAATGCCTAAATGCATTTGTTGCTTTTGCCACGAACATTTTCTTTACATTTTTTTTTCTTGTAGTTAATGTTAAAAAAAAAAAAAAAAAACGAAAAACGAAAAAAAAAAGCAAAGTAATTAGTTTTGATGTTTTGGCCAACACTTTTGCCATGCCTAGCTACTACTGCAATCATCCCCTCATTTTAGAGTCTAAGTATTTCGCTCGCTCAGTTTTCATGTAATTTCATGCAACATTTTTACACGCTCAACTGCTGCTGATACTGCTACTGCTGCTGCTTCTTCTTGCTCATTTTTACGGCTTCCCAAAAAGGTTTTTAATGATTTCGTTTTTTTTTTCTTGCTTCTCACTTTGCTAAATGTTTATTTGCATGCAAAGTGCCGCAACTGAAAACAAGAAAGCGTGAGAAAACAACAAAAAAAAATTTGGAAGACATAAAAAGCGGAAGCATGAAAGTTTTTTTTTTTTTGCAAAAATTATTCTTAAACGTAACAGAACTTTTGCCAGCCTTAACTTATGTCAATTTACATAAATGTGCAAACATAAAAGTGACAAATGGCCCCGAAAAAATAAATATGTGGGTCAAAAGGGGGTTAAAATTGGGGCATAGAACATTTAGCATGGCTAATGAGTAATTCGATAGCGTCAATATCAAATGTGAAAATAAAATACTCATGAATTTCCCCCTTGCTGCTGTGATTATTTGTGATTGAAAGACAATAAAAGGCAGTCAACAAATATATAAACAGCAGACAGCAAATCGAGAGAGAGAGAGAGCGAGCAGTGAGCAGTGACATTAGCAAAAGACATTTTGGGCAATCCAACATCAGCATCAGATAATAGACAATTAATACCCTGTAAAAAGCAAAGCTATGCTGCACTGTCTAAGCTTTGACTATGTTTTCAGTTAAAGCTGCTACAAAATTTATTGCCTATAAAGTGTAAAAAAACATCTGTGCTGCTATATTACATTTATCACTAACTGCACAGCAGCAGCTGTTTGTCAGTCTATCAATAATTTTGCCAAAAAAAAAAACAAGCAGAAAATAGAGACAAGAACTTGATAAAGTTATCTATATTTTAGACCGATTTTTTTTTTATTTTTTTTATTTTAGCTGCTAATGCAGTGCGCAGAAAAAAAAAAACAGAGTTAGAAATGTTTTGCGCTGCAAAGTCGCAGTTTTAATACACTTGCAGTTGCAGTTGAAATTTTTATATGAAAAATCTCTTGAGACTTGTAATTGTTGCCGACTATATAGCAGCATATATTTATTTGATTTTGCTCAAATTTGGCATCTATATAGCAGAAGTATTAAAATTAAGCTATGCTGCATTTGGCTGTGAAAGCTTGAAAAAATTTGAGATATGCATATAAAAAAAATATTTCATTTTCAGCTATTAGGAAAAAATATTTAAAATTTTTATTTCAAATAAAAAATTTGCAGCATTTAGTTGCTATAAAAGCTAAGTATATAGTGCCCGATCTTGCGGAAATTTCAGTATATAGTATAGTATATGTTGTGAAATGAGAAATTGTGCTGCATTTTCCAGCGCCAGCTTGAAAAACTTTGGAAATATGCAAATGAAAAAATTTAATTTTTAGTCATAAAAAAAATATTCGAAAATTTTATTTCAACTAAAAAAATTTGCAGCATTTAGTTGCTATGATAGCTAAATATATAGTGGCCCGATCTTGTTGAAATTTCAGTATATAGTATATATGTATAGTATATATCGTGTAATGTGCAATTGTGCTGCATTTTCCAGCACCAGCTTGAAAAATTTTGGAAATATGCAAATAAAAAAATTTAATTTTCAGTCATAAAAAAAAAATTCAAAAATTTTATTTAAAATATAAAATTTATAGCATTTAGTTGCTATGATAGCTAAGTATATAGTTGCACGATCTTGCTAGAAATTTGAAATATATATAGTTGCTATCGTGAAATGTGCTGCATTATTCCAGCGCCAGTTGGAAAAATTTTGAAAAGAAGCAAATGAAATTAATTTTAATTAATTTTCAGCTATTGATAAAATATTTGAAATTTTTATTTAAAATATAAAATTTGCAGCATTTAGCTGATGTGTATATAGTTGCACGATCTTGCTAGAAATTTGATATATATATAGTAGCTATCATGAAATGCAAACTGTGCAAAATTTTGTCAGCGCTAGCATGAAAAATATTTGAGTTATGCAAAGAAAAAGAGAAATATAAGCGAAATTTTTAAATACAATTATCGTCGCATATATTTTCATATAACTTTATGTTTATATAGTAAACCGATTTTGCCAACAAATTGAACTAAATACAGCAGCTGCCTTCTGCTGCTAGTTTGCTGCATATAGCTGCCTTAGCTTGTTGAATATTTTAGCTACACATAAGCAGCTATGCAGCATATTGCAGCTATGCAATGTTGCTTGCTTTGAGCAAAGCTGCAGGCATAAGGTTTTAGAGGCAGTTAGAGCAAGCTAGTTGCAAGCTTGTGTAGAGCAGTTTATATGCATGCAAGCTAGGGGCTGCAAGCTGTCAACTTATGTGTATGACAAGCTGCTGCATAAGCGTAATATACCCCATTTATAGGCAAGTGTATAGCAAACATTGTCACTTCACATATCCGCTTCAATGACTGTGTCTGTGTCGCTGTCTATGTTTGTGTTTGTCGCATAGATAAACCGGTTGCTGTTTGCTGCAGGCGCTCTTGTTGCTGTTGCTGCTGTTGTTGCTGCTATTGCTGCTGCTGTTGTTGTTGTTGCTGCTATTGCTGCTGCTGCTGTTGTTGTTGCTGCTATTGCTGATATTGCTGCCCTTGTTATGCGTATATTTTACACATCCATTAACGGCAAACGGCCGCAAACTCGCCTCAACTGAAGCTGTGAATGTGACTACATATACAGCGCAACACACACACACAGAGAGAGAGAGAGAGAGATAGAAAGAAACATACGCCCACGCATATATAGACCCTTTGGCCTGTTAGTCATTGTCTTTGGGGGCATTTAACGGCACTTTTATGGCACGTCCTTTGACAAGGATACGAAATGGTTTTGTATGCTGTGCAACGCATGGTTTGACAAACATTTCAACTGTTCACTTTTTTTTTTTACCCCGTCCCTCTTCCACCTTTAACATCCCTTGCTGCTGCTGCGCGAAAACATTAAAATTGTTGATGATGCGTTGCGATGCGTCGAACCCTTGGCGCGTGTCCTAATTGACAGGCTGCTCACATTATAGCCAAAAAAAAAAAAAAACACAGCACCTCTTATAAATATAGTAAGGGTGAGGGGTAGGAGTTTGGGGCAGCTGGGCGTGGTCAGCATATAACGTACAACGTGCAGCCTTAATTAGGTTATAAAAAGTTTAATTATGTCAACGGCGTGGCAATCAGCGCAAATCATTTGGAATTTATGTTGACGACGAATGCGAAAGTCAATGCTGCGACAGAGTAAGAGAAACTGAAGTTAAAGCAGCAAGAGAGCGAAAGAGAGAGAGAGAGAAACTGAAGCTGTAGAAGAAGCTGCTGCTGTTGCTGTTGCTTTGCTTATTGTTGTGTGTTGTTATTGCAGCTGAAGGTTGTAGTGGCAGCAGTAGCAGCAGCAGCAGCAGTAGCTGTAGTTGAAGCTGTAGCTGAGGCTGTGGCTGAGATTGTAGCTGAGCTTGTAGCTGATTCTGTAGTCATGTATGCAGCACTGCTTGCTGCCTGCTTGTTGTTGTTATTGTTATTATTGTTAATTTGCATATCATTAAAAGCGACAAGCGCAACAATAAATGCGAAATTAATGAAGCTGCTGCAACAAGGCTTTGCAACAAAAAACATACATTTGACAGTGCAATGAGAAATATATTCACTGAGCACGAGCGCGAGTGCGAGTGCGAGCGTGAGATTTGTGACATGTCAGCAAAAGCTGTGAGCAGTCGCAGTATTTCATATACAAAAGCGTTTATTAAAGTTGCTGCGAGACTATGTGCATAAAAATGGAGTGAGAGTGTGAGAGACAGACAGAGAGAGAGAGAGAGAGAGAGAGAGAGAGAGAGAGAGAGAGAGAGAGAGAGGGAGAGAGGGAGAGTGTGAGACAGACAGACAGAGAGAGAGAGCGAGAGAGTGTGAGAGACAGAGACAACACACATATGTAGCTTAAATCAGTTCCATCAACATCAACATACAGCGTATGGCAACAGAATCTCGTAACTGAAGTCCACTTTCATCTGTCTTCACATTGACTACTTGAGCTCATCAAAGCGTAAAATCGATTTCGACTTGAATATCCCTTTAAATGTAGTATATGCTATATATACTATATCATCATATATGTTATATATATATGTATACTACAGATATATATATATATATATATATCTTGTATTTGCTCGTAAACTATATATGCTGCCGCTGCCGCTGCTACTGCCGCTGCTGCTGCTTGCCATATTTACTATAGTCAGACAAAAGCCGTGGGCATAAATTGGATGTGCGCCAAACTCATCAAAATGCAAAACAAAATGCGCAAAAGTAATTTGTATCTGCTTTCAGTTCAGTTTTTTTCCCCTCTCTCTCACACTCTATGCTCCCTTTACTCATCAGTATTTTATGCTGTTCTTCCTAACTCTTGCACATAGTTATTTATTTTCTATTATTGGCACAAGATGCTGCTTCCCAAACAACAATCAGCATTCGTTACCGTTAGCTATAACTGCTAGCTATATACAGTCAGGCAACTCTTTAAATCAATTTTTTTTTTTTTTGTTTTGCACACAAAAATGCTTTTGATCAAAGCAACAGCAGCAGCAAAAGAAAGCAAAACTTTTATTTATAGCTGCAAATTGTTAACAAATACGCATAAAAATGTGTAACAGACTGTATGCTGAGACTAGTCTAGGGATGGGGGGGCGTGGCATTTGTTGGCTAACTGGTTGACTGGTTGTGGAGTAAGCAGCAATGGCAGCAGCCGCAACGCTTGATATACATAATTAAGTAAACTATTCAAATAATGCGCATACGCCATGTGGTCGCACATCAATTAGTGTCTGCATGTAGCAGCTCTCTCTCACACAGCTGCTATATATATAAATAAATATATATATTTTATATATATTCGTTTACTGGTTTACTGTCGTTGCGCATACGCCACGTTGTCACGTTTGATTTCTCTTCTGTTTTCACATATAGCGCTGCTGTCGCATTGCATTTCGCGGTTTGTCTACGCGTTATTGACAATGCAGCTGCTAAAATTAATTTAAATCTACTTTGATTTATATGCAGATTATATATATATATATAAATTTTTTAAATCCGATAACAAACTTTATTTTTTATATGTAAAAAATAATTTTAAAAAATAAAAAATGCTCAAAATAAAAATATATAAAAATAAAATAAATATATATTTTAATAAATATATAAATACATAAATACATAATAAATAAAATATACATAAAAAAAACGTATTTATGCAATTAGCTAAAAGCCACGCCCACACTTAGATTAAACATGCAACAGCACTCAATTTTTAGGCAACAATTTTGTTTATTAAATATGCATTCTGCAAACATTTTGCCAACATGTTTAGGCTACATTTTTGGTTTTGTTGCATTATTCAACAACTTGAAGTACTTGAAAATGCAAAATTCAAATTGATTAACTCATAATTAGTGCAATTTAGCGACTAATAAATATGAATATCTATATATATAGTTATACATGTGAATGAATATGAATGTGCAAAATGAATATATGAGTATTTCAACTATTGACTAAATGAATTTATTGTGTTTTTAGCTTGCGCTCATCATAAATCATAAATATTATTTCAATAAATTTAACTAATTGTTGCGGCTTTTAATTAAGCGCTGTGTGTCTATATTGTGCAATATATATATATATATATATATATATAGATAAAGATATATGTATATAAATATATTCTTGGTAAATAGTTGATAATTATTTGTGTTGCATTGATTGAGCAATAATTTTATGGATTTTATTTATTTTTTATTTGATTTATTTATTATTTTACATGCTTTAATTTATTTTTTATATAATTATTTATTTATGCATTTATTTTTTTTTTTTTTGTTTAATTAATTATTTATTCATTAATTTAGTTAATTTATTTATTTATTCATTTATGCATTTATTTATTTATACATTTATACATTTATACAATTATACATTTATACAATTATACAATTATACATTTATACATTTATACATTTATACATTTATACATTTATACATTTATACATTTATACATTTATACATTTATACATTTATACATTTATACATTTATACATTTATACATTTATTCATTTATGCATTCATTTATACAATTATACATTTATACATTTATACATTTATGCATTTATACATTTATACATTTATACATTTATGCATTTATGCATTTATACATTTATACATTTATACATTTATACATTTATACATTTATACATTTATACATTTATACATTTATACATTTATACATTTATACATTTATACATTTATACATTTATACATTTATACATTTATACATTTATACATTTATACATTTATACATTTATACATTTATACATTTATACATTTATACATTTATACATTTATACATTTATACATTTATACATTTATACATTTATACATTTATACATTTATACATTTATACATTTATACATTTATACATTTATACATTTATACATTTATACATTTATACATTTATACATTTATACATTTATACATTTATACATTTATACATTTATACATTTATACATTTATACATTTATACATTTATACATTTATACATTTATACATTTATACATTTATACATTTATACATTTATACATTTATACATTTATACATTTATACATTTATACATTTATACATTTATACATTTATACATTTATACATTTATACATTTATACATTTATACATTTATTCATATATTCATATATTCATATATTCATTAATTCATTTATGTATTTATTCATTTATTCATTTATGCATTTATTTATTTACTCATTTGTTGATTTATTTAGTTATTTATATATTTATTTACTTTTTTATATATTTTTATATTTTTATTATTTATTTATTTAAGTATTTATTTTTTTATTTAATTATTTACTTAATAAACTATTTATTCACATATTTATTTATTTTTTTAATATTTTAATATTTATTTATTATTTTTTTTATTCGATTTTTCAAGAATTTTATTTTTAATAATTTCTTGCAAATTTTGAACTTAAATTTTTGTTTCAAGCATTATTTTTTTTTCTTGGTGAAGAGTTTTACTAAATTTCTAAATGTTTTTCTTTGCACTCTTTGCTGTTTGCCTGTCATTCATTTTGGCCAAAAACTTTATCTAATAAATAAGTTGAATTTCTTTTGCGCCTCATTCAACAACAACAACAGCAACAACAGCAACTTTTTCCCCTTTTCTGCGCTTGCAGCAATTTGTTAACATTTAACAAGAAATTATGAAATGCTTTTTATAGCCCGTTGCTGTTGTCTGTCATATGCATATGTCATGTATGTGCCATATGTGTTATGTATGTCACTATGAGGTGCTGCGGGTGGCAAAAACAAAAAAAAAAAAAAACCTGTGAAGTTTTTGGCGGTTTTGGCAAAAAAGTTTTTTTTTTTTTTTTGCTAGTCAAGAAACAAAATTCGTTTGTGGTTTCCAATGAGACAGCTGCTGAAGACTGTGACAGAGAAAGAGAGAGAGAGTGTGGTCCATGAGAGTGTGCGAGAGAGAGAGAGAAAGTAAGGCTTCAAGTCGAAAAGTCACGCAGCGCGTGTTTGACAGCTACTTGAAAGTTTTTGCTTACTCTTGCTTACGCTCTCTGTCTCTCTTACTCTGCGATCTGACTTTGACTTTATGTAGAAGTGAAAGGATTCTTTTTGCTGTTGTTGTTGATGTTGTCGGTATTGCAGCTCAGTAGTTTAACGAGGCATGCTGCTTGAAGTTTACCAACACTACAGGTAGTTAAATTAGTGGGCAACACTGTCTTATTTACGGCAACCGGGTAGCAATACTGCTAAGCATGCTTTTGGTTGCGCAATAAGCCAAAGATGAAGGCTAAAACTTTGACATGCCAAGATAGAGCAAGGGAGTGAGTGAGAGCAAGAGCTAGCGTGTGTGTGCGACAGAGATGGTGAGCAAGTAAAATAGACAAACATTTCGTGGCATATTAGTGACGATGCTTGGTAATGATGTGGAAAATTATGCCAAGCGTGCGCGCCTCCAGCCTCCAGCCTCATGCCACATGCAAATTATGATTGTGTTGATTATGAGACATTAAAGCTAAACGCAGGAAACCAAAAGGAATATAGAAACAGCACAAGAAAAAAAAAAACAGAAGAAGAAAATATAAGCCAAAAGCTGAAAGCCGTAAGCTACGGTCTCAGTTTCAGTTTTCCCAACACGCTACGTTTGTAAAAAGTCTGCAATAAGAATTTGCATATTTCTATTTGCTAGAGACACGTCATCAACAGCCTCAAAAACAAAAAAAAGGAGCAGGACTTCAAGTTGTTGTTGTTGTTGTGGCCCAAAAGTAGTGTGACAAGTGGAAGGAGCAGGCAAAGAGAGAGTGTGAGTGTGAGTAAGAGAGAAGGCAAGATTGAAGGCTGTTTACGTTGCCAGAGAGCATAAAATTACAAAGCATTCTGAATGGCATACTTTGCCCAGCAGTTTTATGACTGCGGCGACGATATGCTAACAACAGCAACAAAAAAAAAAGTAGTAACAGCTAAATGTAGAAAAGAGAGCGGAAATTTTGGAGTAAAAGGACTACGCAATGGCAGCACGCTGGCCAAAAAAGTGAAGACATTAGTGTAAGAGAGCAACAGCATCCTAAAGTAACCCAAAAAAAAAAGAAAAATAAAGTAGAGAGTTACCCAAAATCAAGTTTTTGACTGTAGGCATGTAACTGATGGACTTTAAAATACTCTGTAAAACGAAAGCAATGACAAAATTTGGGAAATATATATTGAAAAATTTTGTTCTAGAAATTTATCCTACACTCAGTCTTGGGAAATATACATAGAAAAATGTTGTTCTGGAAATTTATCCTACACTCAGTCTGCAGTCTTCAGTCTTAAAGCAGGCGAAGGAACTATAGAACTATAGAATTTTTAGTTATTGTATTTTGTGCCTTGGGGAAATATACATAGAAAAATTTTATTCTAGAAATTTATCCTACACTTAGTCTGCAGTCTGCGCTTAAAGTAGGCGAAGGAACTATAGACTGTCCGCTTATTAGTACTGTCTGTCTCTTGGAGTTCTTCGTAAATTTTCACTTTTAATTTATCTAATCAAATGTCTACACATTTAGCATACCCTAAAGCTCTATTGCGCCATGCCGGGTATTACAGAAAAAAAAAAGATTGTTAGAAAATGTGTCCATAGTCGAAATGAAAAACCTACGTCGTTTTTAGCTACCTTACTCAGCACTGCCCCTGCCACTGCCCCTGCTGCCGCTTTCCCCAAACACCATAACACACACAGAAATACACATTGACAACAACAAATGCTGTCATTTGCATGCATTGTCAGGCGCAGAAATAGCAAGACAGACGCAGAGACAGACAGACAGATAGACAGAGAGAGAAAACGGAAGGAACGATGACAAAAATTCAGCACGGGCAAAAAAAAAAAGGTCAAATCTGAGGGCGCCAAATTGGCACAATACGTGTAGTTGTTGCTGCTATTGTTGCTGTTGTTGTTGCGTAGGTGTTGAATTTTGTGACCGGACTATGAATAAGCTGTTACTTCCCACACTGTTACATTTCCGTAGTGACCCTCCCCCCCCTTGCCACTGCCTGGACTAAAGCAATCTCGAGCCAATGGCAAACATATTTATTTGCAGACTGTCATTGAGTCGTTTGCTGTAGCTTCATTGTATTACATAGTGTCACACTTGCTATGCGTATGTACGTGTATGTGTGCGTGTGTGTGAGTGTGTGAGTGTATGTTAGCCAACAACAAAGCCACTCAATGCAAATTGGTAACGGACTTGAGCTAGACGAAGGGTCGGTTTTGCTGTTACTGTTGCTCTTGTTGTTGTTGCTGTTGTTGTTGCTGTTGTTGTTGTTGTTGTTTTTGCTCTTCTAGTTGATGATCTCCCATGGTGAACTGTTGCGCGCCTTGTTGACTTTTGCAGCTGCCAAAGGGAAGCTAGCTGAAGTACTATAAGTGAGTGAGCGAGAGAGCACGAGAAGAGAGAGACAGAGAGAGAGATAGATGCTAAGGGAGACCATTAGCTTAAGAGTTTCATAAGTAGACGCGTTTAAAGTGCCAGCTCATGCTGCGATATTAAAGCCGCAAAAACATGACAAAGCACACACAAACACACACACACATACATAGCAGCAGTAGCTACAGCTTGCCAAATCAATTTCATTTATGTGCCATGTGCTCAGCGCGTTGTCATTAAAAAAACGAAACACAAAAATAAATTTATATGCGAAATATGAGCAAGAACAGCCACGCCTCCTCCGTCCCCCCTCCCTGCTCTGTCTTGGCATGTCACAGTTATTGCCACTGCTGCTCAATCAAATTCATAAGCAAGCATAAAAAAAAGCGCAGCAACCAAAAAAAAAAAAGATTAATATTAAAAAAAACGATGAAAAAATACAAAAAAAAATAAAAAATAATAAATAAAAAAAAATACAAAAAAAAACACACGCAAAATATATTCGTTAATCTCATTTTCTCTGCAATTTATTTCATTTAACTTCAGTCGTGCAGCAAATTATACTCAAGCATAACAATAACAACAACAACAACGAGATGCGGAAATGTAGGCAGCAGCAGCTGAGGGCTGAGAAAATTTCAATAAATGCTTTTGCCATTCATCATAATTTTCGACTATAAGTCGCGCTTCTTGTATTTTTCTGTAGGAGCGCGCGCAGCACAGTAAATGGGCGTGGTCTGCCATTCACTTTCACTTTTGCCTTTTGCGCTCTGTATGTTCACATTGACCTTAATACACACACACTCACACACACACCCGCACACACACGCTGCCAAACGTTTGTTTGTTAAGCGCTTAAAGTTTTCGATCTTTTGTGCCGAGAGTCAAGTAAATATCAATGTTAATAACTGTAAATTGTGCTTAAAGAAAATACAGCAGCAGCAGTAGCAGCAAAGTCTACCCGGCCAGCAACACAGCATAAAAAGAGAGTTTTAGTTGCAGCAGAGTTGGGGGAAAAATCTGGCTAGAATTTTTTTTGGCTTGAAATACTTTGCGCGCTGAGCTTATAAAGTCTATAAAAAATAGCAGCAAAATATAAACGGCAGCAAGTTATATTTAAAAAGCAGTTTTAGTGAGCAAAGAAATTCAAGAAATTAAGAAAAATATTTGTACAATTTTTAGGCTTGAAATACATATATGCGCGCTTGTAAAAAGATTGGAAAAAATTGAGAAAAAATATTTTTTAGAATTTTTAGGCTTGAAATACTTGTACGCTGCGCTATGAAAAATCTATGAAAAATATTAGGAAAATATACTCGGCATCAAATTGTATATAAAAGGTAGTTTTAGTGCTAGAAATAAGTGGAGAGAATTAAGAAAAATATTTAAAGAACTTTTAGACCCCAACAACTTATAAAATCTATTAAAAAAAATTAGCAAAATATACTCGGCATCAAAAGAAAAAAGTTTTAGTATTAGAAGTATTGGAGAAAATTAAGAAAAATATTTCTAGAATTTTTAGACCCCAACAGCTTATAAAATCTATTAAAAAAAAAAAAAAAAGCAAAATATACTCGGCATCAAATTGCATATAATAGAAAGTTTTAGTGTTGGAGAAAATGAAGAAAAATATTTCTAGAATTTTTAGACCTGGAAAAACTTGTGATTTACGCGCTTATAAAATCTATTAAAAATAATGGCAAAATATACCCGGCAGCAAGGTGCATAAAGGGAGTTTTAGTGAAAGCAGAGATTGAGAAAATGATGAAAAATATTTGTAGAATTTTTAGGCTCGAAATACTTGTACGCTGCGATATGAAAAATCTATGAAAAATATACCCGGCAGCAATGTGCATATTAAAGGATGTTTTAGTGAAAGCAGAGATTGAGAAAATGATGAAAAATATTTCTAGAATTTTTAGGCTTACAACAATTGCATTTTCTGCTTATAAATATTACAAAGATTAAAGATGCGCAAGCAGAGACTCTGTCTCTCTCTCTCTCTCTCTCTCTCTCTCTCTCTCTTACTTACTCTTATGCCTGTTGCATGTCTGGCATATATAAAATATATTTATATATATATATTAGCTTAAGCAATGCTGTTGTTATGCAAACTGCATTTCATTATAACAGCGCTCAATCATGACTCTCTCTATAAATATATATATACATATATGTGTATATATGGCAACAACTTCTGTTGTGCAAATATTGTAGCATACTTTGCAGCGCAGCATATAATGCAAATTTGACCACAAAAAGCAGCATAAAGTGCGTGGCAAAACGTAAGCAAATAGCAGCAGTGTAAAAGAGGAAAGGTAGTTGCAAGCGAGAGGGAGACAAGTAGAGGAAGAGTGAAAGAGAGAGAGAGCTAGCAATGAGTGAGAGGTGAACGCATCTCTTCTCTGTTGCCTTTATGTGTGCAAAATAAAGTTGTTCAGCCATGATTGGGTTTTCATTTTGTTGTTATTTGCACGCCAACTCGCAGTCAAAGTCAATTTACAGTCACTCGACTGCAATTCCATGCACGATGGGAAGCTGTTGCTGCTGTTGCCTCGCTTTAACTTTCACATTACATGCCAGCTGTCACGCATATGTTGTGTGTGTGTGCATATGTGATATATATATGCGATATATATACGATATATATATATATATATATTTAGCACACAACACGCAGCGCCATAAACGAATCTACTTGAGGTGACGGTACGTGGCCACAATGCGCTTTCTACGCTTAAATCTATTGCGGTTGCCAGTTACATGACTCTTACATCTACCCCAGACTTGGACAACCCTTTGCATATATACAAGTACGAGTATATGTGTGTATGTGGCACGCGACATTGTAAGATATTTTGCAGCTGCAAGTTGCAGCGCATCAGCAAAATCCGTTTTAAGGCGCATGTTGAGCAAAACTTCAGCTTGACATTAAGTCAGCGTGCAAAAAAAAATACAAAAAGCAAAGTAAGCAGACAACTAAAGAAGAAGCAGAGAAGAGAGAGAGAGAGAGAGAGAAAGCGTGAGAGAGAGAGAGAGAGTGTGTCAGGGAGAGGCAGTGGAAAAACAAGCTGCAAAGAAAATTCACGAAATGCTGCCGCCACTGCTTCTGCTGCCGCCACTGCTTCTGCTGCTGCTGCTGTTGCTGTTGCTTTTACTTTTTGCTGCCAGTTGCAGCATAATATTTTACGCACTGATTAAAGCAAACGAAACTTTCAACTCGTTGCATTTCTTACAATTTTTACGCGTGCTTTCTCTCTCTCTCCTTCACTCACTCTTTCACTCTCGCGCTCATCTGCATTATTGCTGTATGCATATTAAATGAATTTTTAGCTGCTGCATTTGTTGCAATTTGTTTACTTTTTGGCCTCTGCCAGCAGCTGAATATGATTTTATTTTTTCTTGCTATTTTTTTTCAACATTTTTAAACAATTTTTTTTTTTAAATAATTTTTATTTTTGTTGCAAAGAATTATGCTGCAAAAAGTTTTATGCGTTAATGTGCTTAAGAAGTTTTTTTTTTGTAGCAAAGTGTCGCTTGCAGTGAGAGTGCCGCAGGGTGGTGTGGGGTTGGGGTAATGCTAAAGCCGCAGCTGTTAAGCCAAAAAGAAAGCCAGGCTAATGAGCTGGCTTGAACTCAAGTCTCGTTGTGGTTCGAACAATTTACGTTTTGCGCAGTTGTTGTTGTTGTTGCTATTGCTGCTGTTGTTGCTGCTGCTGTTGGGTTTTTGCAGCCGCGTCAAGTCGTCTAGACGTGGCTTAGCAAACGTCCAAGGCAATGAATGCTGCAATACAATGTCCTTAAATCTCGGCACAAATAAAAATGCCATAAAAATCACTCATACGCATTGTTGCCGCCACAAACACACACACACACAGTAAGAGATTCTAACCTAATTTGAAGTGTATGTGTGTGTATGTTTAGCTTTGCTTTGGCGTCGCGTCTATTTCTGCCTTTCATAGGGCAACGTCTGCTGGCTGCACAAGCAAAAGGCAGCGCGAGCAAGCAACAGCAACAGCAACAGCAATATAAAAGGCGAATGAAATGTAATGAAATCTAGTATGACAAGGACATGGTAGATGGCATTTTTTGGTGGCACATTCGCTTATCGAGCATCGAGCATTGCCACGACAGAGGCTAATAAAATGTTCTGAATTATGCGACAGATACTAGTTATCAGGCTATCTCGCTCTAACAAAATTGACCAAGAACTGGCAGAAAAATTGCCAATGAGCTGAGCAATGCAAAAAGGGCAAAAGAAAAACTCAAGCAGTTCTTGGCCAAAAGGCAAAAATAAGGGCAAGTATTTTGTTGGCGGCGTTTGGTTAAATTAAATCAGCGAATTGTGAGAGTGAGAGAGAATGAGAGAGAGAGAAAAAGAGAGGGAAATAGGAAGTAGTAGAATGCGTAAGCTGTAGGCAGCAAGCGAGTGTAAAAGAGACAGCGCTAGCCAGAAGGTCAGGCAGAGTGAGCTATGAGCTGTGCGGCAAACAACAAAAAAAGCGACTGAAATGAGGCAAATAATCATGAAAAACAATAACAAATATACAGCAGCAGCAATAACAACAGTAACTCAGCGGCAAAAGAGCAAACTCAAAGCTATTGGCAGCTGTAGCTATAAAAGCGACGCCCAAAAGTCTGCAACAGTTTTTTTTTTTTTGTTGGTGCTTCAATGTTACAAATATTGTCGCATGCTTTAACTTTTGGCTTGGCTGACGAGTATGTGTTTGTGCGTGTGTGTGTGTGTATAAGTGACGCTCTCATATAACTGTAACTGTGACCTAGCGAACTCGCATTGTTTTCCTCTATCTATCTAGCTATCTATGTATTGTTATTGTTATTGTTGTTGTTGTTGTTGTTCTTGTTGCTGGCAAAGTTCAATGTCTGTTTGGCAATTCGAGCTGCTGCCGATGCCACTGCCACTGCCACTGCTGCTGCTACTGCTACTGCTGCTGCTGCTGCTGCTGCTATTGTCGGAAACAATACAATGGCCATTGCGCAGCTCGTATACGCCCCAACAATTTTTACAGTCAGTCACAAACAACAAGCAAAAAAAATAAAAAAAATAAAAATAAAAACAAAATTGTTGCAAATAGCATAGAGAATAGACCTAGATATTGCCCCATACCCATAGACGTATCTATACATCTTGTACTATATCTTTTACGCTATCGACTTTGACAAAACTTGTCTTCTTTTGTGCAAGTCAACGCTTTGAAGTCAACATGTAAGTGCTGCTCAACGTATGAGCACAAAAAAAAAAAAAAATATATATAGAAAAATAGAAAAATCAATGAAGGTTTTTCTCAACTTTTTTTTTTGCTTTTCATTTTATCTATTTTTTTTTCTCTACTATTTCCTATTTTGCTTTAAATCATACAAAAAAAAAGTAAAATTTGACAGGCTTGAATTGAGTTTTGCTATTGCGGCTGCTGTTGCTGCTGCTGTTGCTGTTGATGCTGCTATTGCCTTAAGGCAACAACTGTCAGCTTTGATTGCAGCCAATTTCTGCACCTGATTGCCAATTGCACAAAAGCTTGAAATTCAATCAGCGCACAATTAGCCGCAATGCAACATGCCACAGCCTCAACAACAGCAATAACAACATTGTGGCTGCAATATTCCTGTGTGTGTGTGTGTGTTTGTGTGGCATGCAACAACTCCTGCTGCGGCTATCACACACATTTGATGAGCACAATATAGCTACGAAATTAGTCTGTCCAGTTCAAGTCGATTGACCTTACACTGAGAGAAATATATGCTGACGTTATGTTGAAATTATTTTTGAATAAAATGCGATTAAAATTTTGAAAAAAAAAAATTGCTTGTAAATTTGTTTAAAATAAAATAAGCAAAAAAAAAAAATTTAAAAAAAAATTTCAAAAAAAAAAATTAAAAAAAAATTCAAAATTATTTTCAATTTTTAAAAAAAAAAAATTTTTTTTTACAAAATATATTAAAAATTTTTTTTTTGTTACAAAATATTTTTATTTTAAAATTTTAATATTTTTTCAATTTTTTCAAATTTTTTTTAAGTTTTTCCAATTTCAAAATATTTATAATTTTATATTTTTCAATTTTTAAATATTTTATATTTCGTAATTTTTAAATAAAATAAGCAAAAAAAAATTAAAAAAAAAATTTTCAAAAATACTCAAAATTATTTTCAATTTTTTTAAAAAAATTTTTTTTTTTACAAAATTAATTAAAAATTTTTTTTTGTTACAAAATATTTTTGTTTTTAAAATTTGAATATTTTTTTAAATTTTTCAAATTTTTTTTCTACATTTTTCTAATCTCAAAATATTTATAATTTTATATTTTTCAACTTTTAAATATTTTATATTTCGTAATTTGTAAAATTCCTTTTTGCAAAATTAAATTATTTTAATATTTTATTAATTCTTAATTGATTAAAAAATCTTTCAAGTGCCGCCAAAAAATTTTCGACAAGTGTAACGCAAAATTAATCATTACTTCAGCTATATTGGCAGTTCAACATGATTTTGCTGTCAGTTGCAAGCGTTCATGCATAATTTGACGGGTTGTTTCAACAGTTTGCCACTTAAATAAGTCCCAAAAAATAATAATAAAAAAAAATGTTGCTCTGAAATTTAGATATTAAATTTTGTTAGCCACAAAAAAAAATAAATAAAAAAAAATCTTGAAACTTGTAGAAAATAAAATTAAACAAACATAATAAATTATGCGAAAATCTGCAAACTGTCAAAAGAAAGTTGAAACACGTACGGCCAAAAACCAAAAAAAAAAGTTTCTCTATTTCCTGCTCATTGTATATATTTTGGGCGACGCACAACTCTCAACGCAACTCTCGTTATGCATACGCCATGTGGTTCAATTATTATGGCCACGCGTTTGGTATTCGCTTGCCCGCACAATCATAGCGACAGAGTGTGCAAGAGAGAGAGGGAGCAGGAGAGAGAAAGAGAGAGTGAGTGTATGGACATAATTTATGGCTACGCCGTAAATTAATTGTCGCGCCTAAGTGCGTTCATCTAGAGTAAGAGAGAAAGTTCAAGTTGTGCTGCGGCATAGAAAATTGCCTAGCAAAGATGACAACACTGGCAGTAGTTGCTGTAAGAGAGAGAGAGAGAGAGGCAGAATGGAAGTTAGAGGGCTGAGAGAGCACGAGTCAATAGCCAAGCTTGTTAGACGACACGTCGAAGGCAAAGTTTTAATAGCGCGCACTTGACCATAGCATACCCGGTACTCAGGCTTTAAATGTGCCACAAGTTATTGTTGACTGTACAAAGAGTACAAAGAGCTTGCTTTAATAGCAGTTGATCATAAGTTGTGCTATGTTGACCAGCTAGAAAGCTAAGTAGATGTAGAGCTAGCTGAGAATAAGGCATGAGACTGAGAGAAAGTTAAAGAGTTGAAGAGCTGCAGCTGCTGCAGAGGCTGATGAAGCTGCAGGTGCTGCATAGTTGAAGAGCTGCAGCTGCTGCAGAGACTGATGAAATCGATAAATAGTCCAAATGCTTTACGAATATTAACGCTTTGTTTTAAAGACTAATGAAATCGCCTACTTGCCTCATAAGCTTCATGAATATATATATGCCCATTGCTTTTTTTCATATTTCATTCATAAAAATCTCGCTAAACAATTTTCAACTTGAAAATAAATGCAAAAAAAAAAAGAGAAACATGCAAAAGGCAAAATGAGACAAAAGACAATACAAAACAATAGCAAACAATAAACAATATAAATGTCTATATATATATATATATATATATATATAACTGTAGTATCTCTCTTACTCGCTCTCTCAGTCTCTATAGCAATGTTTAATATCACTGTACAATTTAACAATTAAATGCAATTATTTTTAAGTGCACTTTGTGTGTGTTTGTGTGCAGCAGCAGCAGCAGCTCTTGGTTGACCGAGATGAGTTCATAATAAATCTGAATTGAAAATTGTTATGCACAATTCATAAAGTCAAACAAACAGAGAGAGTGAGAGAGAGAGAGAGACAGCAACAGCAAAGCGATTGAAATAGACTATAAAAGTGAAAGCCAAAGAGAGAGAGAGAGAGAAGCAGGCACAGAGACAGAGCCATAGACTGTAGCACAAATTGTTTTCATTATGTTGTCGAGTGATTAAAGCATTTAAAAATTGTTGTTTTTTTTTTTTTTTTTTTTTTTGTTGCTGTTGTTGTTGTAGTATTTATTTATTTTTTTTTTTTATGGCACAACTCTAGAGTTAAGTGTGGAAAAATGTTTGCTAAAGGCAACTTGAGCTTTCGAGTGCGAGTGCGAGTGCGAGGCGAAAATGGCAAAAGGTAAAATGGTAAATGGTAAAAACGGTAAACTGTAAAGAGGATTTCGAGCTTCGATTAATGTCTGTATTTAAGTGTAGCATACAAATACAGCAACAAACAAACAAACACACACACAAACACATATACAACGACAGCTTTGTGTGTGTCAAATCAGTTAGGCAACATACACACACACACGCACACACTCATATACAAAGCGCATGAAGTATTTCTCTTGCTATTTTGCTGCGTTTTTGGTTTAGCTGCTGCTGTGCACAAGTGTATGTGTGTGTGGTGTGTGTGTGGTGTGTGCTATGTATGTTGCGTGCGTCGTTGTTGGTCGTGTAAATGCTGCTCTAAGCACAAATGCCAAGCCTCAAATTCCAGTTCAATGCTGCAAACGCCAGCACTTTTACCCATTGTATAGCTGTGAGAATATAAGCAAGTGCGAGTGCGAGTGTGTGTGTAGGTGTCTTTCATGAGTGTGCATGTTTGTGTGTTTGATTCACATTGTCAACACACACACACACACACTTGGCACGTGGGGCAAAAGAAAGTAAAGCAACAACAACAATAACAACAAAAAAAAACAAATTTATTGTATACTGACGTTAAATATCACCTTTGGGTATTTATTATTGAAAATACAAGTAGAATGTAGGGGGGGGGGTAGGGTACATGTGGGCGTGGCAATAGGCAAGTGGGTAACACAAGGCAATAGCTGAGTGAAGTGTTTGTAGTAGCATATATATAAAGCGCTTACATCTTCTTCTTCTTATCACTGCTGTCACTCTAAGCTCTAAGCTCTTTAAACACAAAATTTTAAATCACGATTGGCAAAGAAAAATTTTAATGAATTTTAATGAAAAATTAACTGAAATAATAAATTTAAAAAAAAATTATAATAATTATATAAATTATATTATAAAATTATAATATTAAAATAAAAATAAAAATATAATACAAATTTAAAAATTATAACAATATAAAAACTATAAAGAGTACTACAAAAATTTTATAAAATTATAATCTAAAAATTATAAAAAGTACCAACAATTTTTTTTATACATAAAATTAGAAAAATTAAAAATATTTATAAAATTTATACAAAATTTAAAAATTATAAAAAAATTACAAATGAGATAAAATGCAGGTTGAATAAAAAATCAGCTAAATAATAATAATAAAAATTATAAATTAAAAAATTTTAAAAATATACAAATTTTAAAAAGTACAACAAAATTTTATAAAATTATAAAAATTAATAAAAAATTTATAAGTTATAAAAATTATACAAAATTTAAAAATTAGAAAAAAAAAGATATAAGAATTATGAGGTTGAATAAAAAAATTAATTAAATAATTAGAAAAAATATTTTTTAAATTATAAAAATATAAAAAATACTACAGAAACAATATTCGTTATAAATATTATTAAAAATTATATAGAAATTAATAAAAATTATATAAAAATTATTCTACAATTTAAAAAAAATAACATATAAGAATTATAAGGTTGAAGAAAAATCAACAAAAATAACAATTATAAAAAAAAAATATATATAACCTATAAAAAATAAATGGAACAAATTATACAAATTTAATAATCTAAAAATTAAAAAAAATATATATTTAAAAAAATATATTTTAAAAATATTATTTAAAAATTATTAAAAATGGTAAAAAAGAATTAAGAGTTTGTAAGAAAATTCAACGAAAATAATGTGAAAATAATAATGGAAAAATGTCTAAATAATTAAAAAAAAATGTATACAACTTTAAAAAAATTTTTTAAAAAAATTATAAAAATTATAAAAAATACAACAAAAAATTTTAAAATTATAAAAATGAATGAATATAAAATAAATGAAAAAAAAAATTTTGCAAAATTTGAAAATAAATACAAAAAAAAATATTGCTAAAAATACTTGAAGCTCAGTACTGATAAATTTGCCGTTGATTATAGTATATAACATATATATATATATCTTTATGAATAATTATATATATCAATATATATATATAGAGGTATATATAAGTTATGTATATATATATATATACGATCTTGCTTGGGCACTTGACAAAAATTTACGAGCCATATCCGTCAGTTGTCGCCATGGGCGCCATTCAGCAAGCGTTTATCTGATTTCGTTTCCGCTGTTTGATTTTTTTTTATTTTTTGCTTTCACTCACTTGCTATATCTCTCTCTCTCTCTCTCTCTTACTCTTGCTCACTGCTGTCAATCGCCTACAGTTTTGTGCTGTGGCGTTACGCGGCGTTGACATGTGATGCGCATGCAAATGTGGCAAGCGGCAGGCAGCAAAAGTAAACGAGTATGTGGGCACATATATTATGCGACTGTCAGAGACTGAGGCACTGAGCCTCTGTGCTTGATGCTGATGTTGAATGTTGAATGCTGAGATTTAAATGAGAGCGCGAGCTCGTTTCTTTTTTTTTTGTTTATGTTTTTGTTGCTTTTATTTTATGCTCATTGAAATGCGACAACGTCGCGACATCATTTCGCGCTTCCCGTTTTTTTTTTTTTTGTTGTCGTAGCCAAAGTGTCAACAGTCGAGTTGTTGGAAATGAAATCCGGGAATCTCTGAATCCGGGTATCCGAGTATATCTGGAGAGTTTCTTATTCATTCGATTTGCTTTGCCCAAAAAAAAAAAACAACTGTCGACTAAGTAGAGTCCCTTATCTCCCTCTCTCTCTCTCTCTTTCTCTTTCTCTGTAAGACACACACATGCTCTCCCACTGAGTCATGGCAGTTTAAGCATTACATAAGCGATATAGATATTTAAGCATTCATAAGGGACGCAATGCGCGCGCTAGCTCGCTTGCTTGCTCGCTTCTTCGTTGTTTCTTTGCTGCTGCTGCTGCTGCCGCTGCTACAAAAGCATAATAAATTCCAAGCGCGACACTAATAACATTAGCTCAAATGGCAACTATTGAGGCTGAGACTCAGACATTGCGCCTCTGTGTATGCTATAAAAATGGCGACGCATCATACAAAAAAAAAAAAAAAAACGAAACGAAACGAAACGAAAAAAAAACAGAAGCAGCAGAAAACTAAGAGGAAAAGTTTTTACATGCGTCACACATACGCACGCACGTGTCTTTATCTCTCTCTCGCTCGCTCTCTCTCTCTCTCTCTCTCTCTCTCAGTCTCGCTCTCAGTCTTTTTTTGTACGCACTTGAACTTATCGAATGAATAAAGAAAAGCCGCAACTTTGACTGCACTAGCACACTCACTCTCTCTCTCTCTCTGTCTTTTTCCCTCTCTCTCCCTCTCTCTCTCTTTCTCGCACTTAGCTGACACTAATGCACATTTACTGAAAATTAAATGCAGCTCAGCGCCATTTACCAAACTCTAAGTAATTTTGTCCTAAAAAAAAACACAACAACAACAACAACAAAAATTGCAATAGCAAACGTAAAAGTTTACTTTCTCTCTCTCTCTCTCGCTCAGTTTCTCTATCTCTTTTCCATTGCCTTGACTAAGTGCTTACATAATCAAAGCGTAAATCTCTGTTGTAGCTCTCAAAGGATAAGTGTGACAGTGACAAAGACAGAGATAGATAGAGAGAGAGAGAGAGAGTAAGCTCTATAAATAATCTCTGTTTATTTTCTATATACTTGTATATATATATATAAATTTTCTAGATTTTATTGCTGTTTGCTTTGTCAATTTAATTGCAGTTTGTCAATAAATTAAGAGTTAACAGTTCTAATTAAGTGATTAGCATGTGTGTGTTTGTCTCTCTCTCTCTCTCTCGCTCTCTCTCTCTATAGAGAGACAGACAGACGTCATCACCGCGGGTGCTTAACAAGGTGCGGGAAGTTAATTAAATAAAGTCTATCAACTGTCCAAATCTATATTATATTTGTTTATTCATTTATTTATTCAATCATTAATTGTTCAAGCTACACAGCAAAAGAAAAAGTTTTACAATATAACAACGGAAATTTCACTTTTTTTTTTTTTTGTATGATAAATTTTATTAATTATTTTATAAATTTCAAGTTATTGCCAAAAAAAAAAAAAAAAATCCATTTTTTTTTATGTAAATTTTATTGTTAATTTATGTTGTAAATATATCATAAAAATAAAATAAAAATTTTATTAATTTTTTCAAGTTATTGCCAGCAAAAAACAAAAATAATAAAAAAATAATAAAATAAAAAAAAAATCAATTTTTTTTATAAGAATTTTATTATTTGTCAATTTATGCTCTAAATATATCATAAAATTTGTAGAAAAAATCTATGGAGAGTCTCATATATCTGACTTGGAAAATATAGACTAAATATTGATTTTTGTTTGAAAATTTTCTTTTTTTTTATTAATTTGCTGACAGTCTAAAATAAGCTGTAAAAATATTTAAAAAAATCTGTCGAGAGTTTCATAAAGCTGACATGAGATATAAGACAAGACTAAGCATTGATATTTTTTAGAAAAACTTTTTTGTATTTTACTCAAACGATCGCCTAGAACATATTATCTAAATTTCTAAAAAAAAAAATCTATAGAAAATTGTTTATAGCTGATATGGCAAATATAGAATAAATATTGTTTTTTTTTTAGAAAACTTTTCTGTTTATTAAATTACTAACAGTCTAAAAAAAAAAATCTGTAAAAATTTTAGAAAAATCTATCGCGAGTAACATAAAACTGTCATGAGAAATATAGACTAAGCGTCGGTATTTGTTGCGAAACTTCTTTGCATTTTACTCAAGCAATGGCCTACAGCAGAAATTATCAAAATTTCAGAAAAATTTCGAGATTTCATAAAGCTGACATCTAGATATATAGACAAAAAATTGATAATAGTTAGAAAACTTTTTGTATTTTACTGAAACGATCGTCTAGAAAATTTTGTCAAAAATTTGAGAAAAATCTATGGAGAGTTTCATAAAGCTGACATGAGATATATAGACTAATCATCGGTACTTGTGGAAAAACTCTTATGTATGTCATTCAAACGATCGCCTAGAACGTATTATCAAAATTTCAAAAAAATCTAGAAAAAGATTCCTATAGCTGATATGGCAAATATAGACTGAAATATTGATTTTTTTAGAAAACTTTTTCGTTTATTAATTTACTAACAGTCTAAAAAAAGCTGTTAATTTTTCAAAAAAAATATATCGAGAGTAACATAAAGCTATCATGAGATATATAAACTAAATGTCGGCATTTGTTGGAAAACTTCCTTGTATTTTACTCAAGCTATCGCCTAGAGCGTATTATAAAAATTGTAGAAAAATTTATCTAGATTTGCATAAAGCTGACATCGGATATATAGACTATTGACATTGTATACGATCGCCTACGTCAAAAAATTAAAGAAAAATCATTTTGATAGCAGAAATTATAGCTGTCGACTTATAGCTGACATAGCAGCTTTGTGTTATTCTCTATAGATTTTTCTGAGACTTTTACAGCTTGTTTTAGACTCTCAGTAAATTGATAAGCAAAACAGTTTTCTGAAAAAAAAAAAAAAAAAACAATATTTAGTCTATATTTGCCATGTTAGCTATAGAAAACAATGTTTAGTCTATATATCCGATATCAGCATTACGATACTCTCAATAGATTTTCTATATATTTATATATATCTTATATATATTCTATGTCTATTTTATATATGTCTCATGGCAGCTATATGTGAACTCTCTATAGATTTTTCTAGATTTTTTTTTTGAAATTTTGATAATACGTTCTAGGCGATCGTTTGAGTGACATACATAAGAGTTTTTCCACAAGTACCGACGATTAGTCTATATATCGCATGTCAGCTTTATGAAGCTCTCCATAGATTTTTCTCAAATTTTTGACAAAATTTTCTAGGCGATCGAAGCGGTGAAATACAAAACAGTTTTCTCAACAAATATCAATGTTTAGTCTATGTACCCGATGTCAGCTTTATGCAAACTCTCGACAGATTTTTCTGAAATTTTGATAATATCTGCTGTAGGCCATTGCTTGAGTAAAATCCAAGGAAGTTTCCCAACAAATACCGACGCTTAGTCTATATTTCTCATGACAGTTTTATGTTACTCTCAATAGATTTTTCTAAAAAATTTAACAGTTTTTTTTAGACTGTTAATAAATTAATAAACGAAAAAGTTTTTTAAAAAAATCAATATTTAGTCTATGTTTGCCATATCAGCTATAGGAAATTTTCTACAGATTTTTTTTTTTTTTAGAAATTTAGGCGATCGATTGAGTAAAAAAAGTTTTTCTAAAAAATATCAATGCTTAGTCTTGTCTTATATCTCATGTCAGCTTTATGAAACTCTCAACAGATTTTTTTGAAATTTTTACAGCTTATTTTAGACTGTCAGTAAATTGATAAAAAAAATAAAATTTTCAAACAAAAATCAATATTTAGTCTATATTTCCCAAGTCAGATATATGAGACTCTCCATAGATTTTTCTAAAAATTTTATGATATATTTAGAACATAAATTAACAATTAAATTCTTATAAAAAAATTGATATTTTTTTTTGCTGGCAATAACTTGAAAAAATTAATAAAATTTTTATTTTATTTTTATGATATATTTACAACATAAATTAACCATAAAATTTACATTAAAAAATGGATTTTTTTTTTGCTGGCAATAACTTGAAATTTATAAAATAATTTATAAAATTTATCATACGAAAAAAAGTGAAATTTCCGTTTTTATATTGTTCAACTTTTTCTTTCGCTGTGTAGCTTGAACAATTAATGACTGAATAAATAAATGAATAAACAAATATAATATAGATTTAGACAGTTGATAGACTTTATTTAATTAACTTCCCGCACCTTGTTAAGCACCCGCGGTGATGACGTCTGTCTGTCTCTCTATAGAGAGAGAGAGAGTGAGAGAGAGAGAGAGACAAACACACACATGCTAATCACTTAATTAGAACTGTTAACTCTTAATTTATTGACAAACTGCAATTAAATTGACAAAACAAACAGCAATAAAATCCAGAAAATTTATATATATATATACAAGTATATAGAAAATAAACAGAGATTATTTATAGAGCTTACTCTCTCTCTCTCTCTCTCTATCTATCTCTGTCTTTGTCACTGTCACACTTATCCTTTGAGAGCTACAACAGAGATTTACGCTTTGATTATGTAAGCACTTAGTCAAGGCAATGGAAAAGAGATAGAGAAACTGAGCGAGAGAGAGAGAGAGAGAGAGTAAACTTTTACGTTTGCTATTGCAATTTTTGTTGTTGTTGTTGTTGTTGTTTTTTTTTAGGACAAAATTACTTAGAGTTTGGTAAATGGCGCTGAGCTGCATTTAATTTTCAGTAAATGTGCATTAGTGTCAGCTAAGTGCGAGAAAGAGAGAGAGAGGGAGAGAGAGGGAAAAAGACAGAGAGAGAGAGAGAGTGAGTGTGCTAGTGCAGTCAAAGTTGCGGCTTTTCTTTATTCATTCGATAAGTTCAAGTGCGTACAAAAAAAGACTGAGAGCGAGACTGAGAGAGAGAGAGAGAGAGAGACGAGCGAGAGAGAGATAAAGACACGTGCGTGCGTATGTGTGACGCATGTAAAAACTTTTCCTCTTAGTTTTCTGCTGCTTCTGTTTTTTTTTCGTTTCGTTTCGTTTCGTTTTTTTTTTTTTTTGTATGATGCGTCGCCATTTTTATAGCATACACAGAGGCGCAATGTCTGAGTCTCAGCCTCAATAGTTGCCATTTGAGCTAATGTTATTAGTGTCGCGCTTGGAATTTATTATGCTTTTGTAGCAGCGGCAGCAGCAGCAGCAGCAAAGAAACAACGAAGAAGCGAGCAAGCAAGCGAGCTAGCGCGCGCATTGCGTCCCTTATGAATGCTTAAATATCTATATCGCTTATGTAATGCTTAAACTGCCATGACTCAGTGGGAGAGCATGTGTGTGTCTTACAGAGAAAGAGAAAGAGAGAGAGAGAGAGGGAGATAAGGGACTCTACTTAGTCGACAGTTGTTTTTTTTTTTTGGGCAAAGCAAATCGAATGAATAAGAAACTCTCCAGATATACTCGGATACCCGGATTCAGAGATTCCCGGATTTCATTTCCAACAACTCGACTGTTGACACTTTGGCTACGACAACAAAAAAAAAAAAAACGGGAAGCGCGAAATGATGTCGCGACGTTGTCGCATTTCAATGAGCATAAAATAAAAGCAACAAAAACATAAACAAAAAAAAAAGAAACGAGCTCGCGCTCTCATTTAAATCTCAGCATTCAACATTCAACATCAGCATCAAGCACAGAGGCTCAGTGCCTCAGACTCTGACAGTCGCATAATATATGTGCCCACATACTCGTTTACTTTTGCTGCCTGCCGCTTGCCACATTTGCATGCGCATCACATGTCAACGCCGCGTAACGCCACAGCACAAAACTGTAGGCGATTGACAGCAGTGAGCAAGACTAAGAGAGAGAGAGAGAGGGAGA
Source organism: Zaprionus obscuricornis (assembly GCA_037044475.1). NCBI lineage: Eukaryota > Metazoa > Arthropoda > Insecta > Diptera > Drosophilidae > Zaprionus > Zaprionus obscuricornis. Next base: position 1,719 of record JBAMBR010002095.1, on the reverse strand, counting down.
TATAGCAAGTGAGTGAAAGCAAAAAATAAAAATAAAAAAAAATCAAACAGCGGAAACGAAATCAGATAAACGCTTGCTGAATGGCGCCCATGGCGACAACTGACGGATATGGCTCGTAAATTTTTGTCAAGTGCCCAAGCAAGATCATACATATATATATATATATACATAACTTATATATACCTCTATATATATATTGATGTATATAATTATTCATAAAGACATATATATATATGTTATATACTATAATCATTGGCAAATTTATCAGTACTGAGCTTCAAGTATTTTTAGCAATTTTTTTTTTTTATTTATTTTCAAACTTTGCATAATTTTTTTTTCATTTATTTTATATTTATTCATTTTTATAATTTTAACAATTTTTGTTGTATTTTTTATAAATATTTTAATTTTATTAAACATTTTTTTTAAATTTGTAGACATTTTTCCATTATTATTTTCTCATTATTTCCGTTGAATTTTCTTACAAACTCTTAATTATTATTTGCCATTTTTAATAATTTTTAAATATTGTATAATTTTACTTAGTACTTTTTATAATATTTTTTATTTTATTTTTTTAATTTTAAGATTATTAAATTTTTTTCCATTTAGTTTTTAGTTTAGTTCTTATATTTTTTTATAGTTGTTTTTTTAGTTGATTTTTCTTCAACCTCATAATTCTTATGTTATTTTTTTAAATTTTGTATAAGTTTTATATAATTTTTATTAATTTCTATAACTTATATAATTTTTATTAATATTTTTAACGAATATTGTTTCTGTAGTACTTTTTATATTTTTATTTTTAATTATTTTATTTTAATTTTTTTTTTTTTTTTAATTATTTAAAAAAATTTTTTTTTCAACCTCATAATTCTAATATCTTATTTTTTTCTAATTTTTAAATTTTGTATAATTTTTATAATTTATAAATTTTTTTTTAATTTTTATAATTTTATAAAATTTTGTTGTACTTTTTAAAGTTTTTATTTTTTTTAAAATTTTTTAATTTATAATTTTTATTATTATTATTTAGCTGATTTTTTATTCAACCTGCATTTTATCTTATTTGTAATTTTTTTATAATTTTTAAATTTTGTATAAATTTTATAAATATTTTTAATTTTTATAATTTTATGTATAAAAAAATTGTTGGTACTTTTTATAATTTTTAGATTATAATTTTATAAAATTTTTGTAGTACTCTTTATAGTTTTTATATTGTTATAATTTTTAAATTTGTATTATATTTTTATTTTTATTTTAATATTATAATTTTATAATATAATTTATATAATTATTATAAATTTTTATTAAATTTATTATTTCAGTTAATTTTTTCATTAAAATTCATAAAATTTTTCTTTGCCAATCGTGATTTAAAGTTTTGTGTTTAAAGAGCTTAGAGTGACAACAGTGATAAGAAGAATAAGAAGAAGAAGATGTAAGCGCTTTATATATATATATATATATATATGCTACTACAAACACTTCACTCAGCTATTGCCTTCTGTTACCCACTTGCCTATTGCCACGCCCACATGTAACCTACCCCCCCTACATTCTACTTGTATTTTCAATAATAAATACCCAAAGGTGATATTTAACGTCAGTATACAATAAATTTGTTTTTTTTTGTTGTTGTTGTTGTTGTTGCTTTACTTTCTTTTGCCCCACGTGCCAAGTGTGTGTGTGTATGTGTTGACAATGTGAATCAAA
>JBAMBR010002094.1:0-21121 GCA_037044475.1 Zaprionus obscuricornis | reverse complement strand
GAAATTGAAAACCAAAAAAAAAGGTCAGAGAAGTGCAAAATTCTGAAAAGTATCAACTTTTATTTTCAATTTTTTAATTTAAAAATTGCTTTTAATTCTTAAATTTAAATTTTATAATAAAAATCAAAATAAATTAATATTTTTCAAATAAAAGTTATTTTTACAATAAAAAAATAAATAATATTTTTTTTTTAAATTTTTATTATTCTAAAATTTGATTTTCATAATAAAAATTAAAATAAATGAAGGTTTTTCAAAGAAAAGTTATTTTTAAAATAAAAATTAAATAATATTAATTTTTTATTTTTATTACACTTAAATTTAATTTTAATAATAAAAATTAAAAAAAAATAAATACTTTTCAATTTTTCAAATATAAATTATTTTTAAAATAAATATTAAATAATAATAATTTTTTTATTTTTATTATTCTAAAATTTAATTTTAATAATAAAAATTAAAATAAATTATTATTTTTCGAAGAAAAGTTATTTTCAAAATAAAAATTAAATAATAATTTTTTTTTATTATTTTTATTAAATTTGATTTTAATAATAAAAATCAAAATAAATTATCATGTTTCAAAGTAAAGTTATTTTTTTTTAAAAATAAAAATTAAATAATAATTATTTTTTTATTTTTAGTGTTCTAAAATTTGATTTTAATAATAAAAATCAAAATAAATTATTATTTCTCAATTTTTCACAAAAAATTATTTTTAAAATAAAATTTATATTTGATTTTTAAAATAAAAATTGTATAATAAAGTTTTTATTTTTTTTTTTTTTTTTATTTTTATAATTAAAATTAAATTTTTAGAATTAAAAGCAATTCTTAAATTTAAAATCTTTCCAATAATTATTCTTTAATAATTGTTTTTCCATTAAAAATTATAACAGTTACACTTCGAGCAAAAATCACATGTAGCAATAACAATTATAGGATATTCACTAGTCAATCATGCTAAACTTTGAGTTTCTTTACTAGCTTATGCTTAAACCTAAAACATAACACTTTCTGTAATCCGATTAATTATTTAGTATAATAAAATTCAACGCTTAGACATTTAATCCTTATCAAGTTTTGCATACGATAACATATAGTAAATATATATATAGCATAAATATCATTTAAATGTTTTATATGCAAGGATGCTGCTGCTGCTACTGCTACTGCTGATGCTGCTGTTAATTTCATTACAAGTAAACGAAAAAAGAAAAAAAAACCAAGAATAAAACAATTCAGTTTATGCATATGTATAAACGTAATGAATAAATGGAATTTTTTATTGGATTCGCGATAATTTCATTTTATATGCTGCTGTGGTTTTCATATAGTTTAAAAAAAAAAAAAAAAAAAAAATTCCAACTTTTTGCTGCGTTTATCAATAACATTTCATTTATTGAATTCTCTTTTTTTTTCTCTCAATTTTATACACTTGCAGCGAGTATATTAATTTTAGATACAAGTTTGTAATGCATATAGGAGCGCGTGATAAAGCCCAACAAAAGTATATATATTCTTGTTCAGCATTAATAGCAGATTCCTGTTCTGTTTGAGCGTCGCTTCATCAGATTCATCTGTCTGGGTAAATCTGTTAGTGATAGTAAAGTTATGTTAGTGAAACTTAAAAAAAATATTACGTATAGTCTAAAGCTTTATATAGCTAGAAATCTGATGAATCGGACAGAATATATCATATAGCTGTCATAGAAACGATCGGCTGAAAATGAAGTTTTTTCTATGAAAAAGTTTTTTCTTTTTTTCTCCGAAATTTATAAAATTTATATTTAGCAACAATTTCTATAGCTAAGATAAATTTGATGCAAGTCGAACTACGATATCATATAAACATAACATAGGTATAATCTGTAAAAAATTGTCAAAAAAAAATAATGGCAGTGTCTGGTTTCTGTTTGCAGAAAATGAAATTAAAATTAATTTTCATTGTCAATGTTAATATAAAAGTAATATTAACAAAATGAAATAGAAACAGAAACCAAATAAAATTAATCATAATAATAATAAAAAAAAAACAAAAACAAAAAAAAACCCCCGCAAAACTAAACAAAGTAAAATTTTTATTTAAAATTATAATTTCAGTTATTTTTTACAACCCGTAAATGGGCGTCTAGCAAAACCGTTTATTATAAGCCGCCGCGACTATAACTGCGCCTGGAGCCACAACAAGCAAGCAGCAATAAAAACGTCTCACAACCCGCCGCTAAAACTGAAACAGAAACAGTAACAGAAACTGAATCCGTAACCAAACCGCAAACTTGCATTAAATCGTCCACAAGCAGCAACAACAACAACAACAGACAACAGACAACAACAATAACAGAGGCAGAAGCAGAAGTAGAAGCAAAAGCAATAACAATAAGAGCCGTAAAAGCGAAAAGCGAGTACAAAGTTATTTCGTCCTTGGCATTTGCGACGCCAACAGATAGAAACATAAGCAGAAGAAGACAAAGCAACAGCAGCAATAGCAGCCGCTGAATCACAGGCAACAACACATACAACAAGGAGCAGCTGCTGTAAAACAAATTTGTTTTTTTTTTTTTTGTTTTTATTGAGAAATTATTCCGAAGTAGCCGGAGGTTAAATTGTAAACGGGAGGCAATACGAAAACGCAATCGTGGCCCAACGACATCAACATCATAATAGCAACGGCGGTGGCGGTGGTGGCTGTGGCAGCGGCAGCAACGACAGTGTCAGCGTCATCAGTGGCGCTAGCAACGTCGTTTGCAGCAGCAGTGTACCGGTCATTATGGAGGGGCCAGAGGTAACATTTCTCTTTCAATTTGGCAGCATACGCGATGCAGTCTGTGTGCCAGTGAATGCATTAACACTTAAAACGCTCAAGGATTTGGCATGTGACTTCATAAATACTAAGGTAAATATAAACATACATACGGCGTAACTAATAAATTCATAGTTCATTTTGTGGGGGGAGGGTGTGGGGATTGGAGTTCATTGTAGGCGTTGCTTGAGACCGCTTAAATGGGTCAACATCTGCTAACTTAATTATGCAAAAGTCATGTCAATATTTTCATAGTTCGCGTAAGCGTAACGCGGTCAAGTCAACAGCAACAGCATAGCACAGCTCAACAGTCCAACAGTCTAATGTGTCCCATGTATTCCCAGTGTCGCACTATCCCTTGCTCTATGTGTCCCTGTATGCCTGTGGCGCATCGCCCCATAGATTTCAATGTTTATCTATGTGTGTGTGTGTGTGTGTGTGTGTACCTAATAAATTTATGTGTGTACAATAATTGCTTAATTTCATTAAGTAAGTCAAAGTTGCATACACACACACACACACACACACATATACTAATACATAGACATTTTGTGCTGAGCGTAGTTATCCATGACCAATTCAATTAACCAACCGGCAGCTGCGACACTATTTCTCTTCTCTTCTTCTTCTTCTTCTACGTCAACAGTGCAAAATATATTGTACGTTCACTTCAACGTTACGTTCGTAACATTTCTACTACATAGAGCAGCGTATAATATATGTATACTGACATTTAGCGTCAGTATTCAGTGTGTGGCACGTACTTTTTGTTGCCTTTGTGGCAAGCTTAGTTAAGCTCTGACAGCTGCTTCCGTAGACACAAGTATCAATTTTCCAATGTCCACATTAGATAATGTGCCAATGATGTCTATAATGTTTAACTGAATTCATTGTACACTTCAACATTTTGAGGATCTCCACGATAAACATAAATATGTAGAAATCTATATATGTTTGATATGTTTGATAAATGAAAAGATGCATCTAGTGATAATTTGAAGGATTACAATATTTGGAATATTCAATTTTTATTCTTGTTTTCAAAATATTAAAAAAATAATAAAAAAAAATTAAATTAATAAAAAAATAAATAATAAGCAGAAATTTAAAACACAATAAAATTAAAAAAATAAAGTTAAAAAAAAAAATTACAAAAAAAAATACAAAAAAAATTCATAAAAATAAATTTAAAAAAAAAAAAAATAAATTACAAAAAAAAATTAATAAAATTAAATTTCAAAAAATATATAAACTATTTATTAAAATAAATTATTATGTTTAAAAAATTTAATAACTTAAAAAAAAATTAAATAGACAAATAAAATTTAAATATTTAAAAAAAAATAATAAGAAAAAATTTAAAAAACAATAAACTTAAAAAAAAAAATAAATTACAAAAAAAAATTAATAAAAATTAATTTTAAAAAATTAATTATAAAAAAATAAATAACAAAAAAAAAATTAATAAAAATAAATTTTAAAAAATTAATTATAAAAAAATAAATTATAAAAAAAATTTAATAAAAATAAATTACAAAAAAAAAATTAATAAAAATAAATTTAAAAAATAAATTATAAAAAAATAAATTACAAAAAAAAAATGAATACATATAAATTTAAAAAAATAAATTATAAAAAAATAAATTTAAAAAAATAAAAGAATTATTTTTTGTTTAATAAATTCAATAATTTTAAATTAAAAAAAAAAAGAATTAAATATAAAAATAAAATTTAAATATATAAAATAAAAAAAAAATTAATAAAAAAAATGAAATAAAATTAAATTTATAAAAATTTGTTTATTAAAAAAAATTTACAAAATAGTAAAAAAAAAATTTGTTTAATTAAGAAAAATCGACAAAAAAGTAAAAAAAAAATTGTTTTTAAATGTAAACAAAAATTTTAATATTATTAGAGAATTATTTTTTTTTTTTTTATCAACATAAGTTTATAATAGATGATATATTCCATTAGCAGAGTGTATATGCAGCGTTGTTATGTATCATTAAGTCAATCTCATATGATTTGCATTATATCTGTATAATATTAATTGCTTGGCAATATCATATCATTTCATATGCAATACAGATACATATATCTATACATATATATAAATTTATATATGTATCATGTGTCATGCTCTTTAGAATCTTATCTGGCACAATCAATTAAGATATGATATGATATCAAAATACAACAATACATCAATATGTATGTATGTATGTATGTATGTATATATGTATGTACATAGAAACAAATTGTGTATGATAATAGAGAAAGGAATATATGCAAAATAAATATGAGCGTTAAATGAACTAAAACATGAAAAAAATGTCACAAAATTTTTTTTATCTAACAATTTTGTATTGAATGTTGTTGTTTTTTGTTACAGATACCAGATAGTGGACTGACGTATCTGTCAGAACGCATACTACTCTTCATTCACGACTATAGCACGCCAAATGTGTTGCATATAATCAATTCCGCAGCGGAAGTTGTGGACGAGACATTGGTGGAAATTGTATTAACAGCAAGTCGTAAGTACTAGTCGACTATGTTTGACTATTCAACAAAATCCTTTTTTGCCTTTTTTTTTTCCAACACATTTAACAAATGCCATAGCATCCTCTATATATATTATATATATATATATACATTTCTATTCTGTCAACAGCTATACTATATCCGACGTCGGAAATGCCAACACTGAAGCCACACAGCCTCAATGTGCATTCCTATAAGGCGCCCACATTCTGTGATTTTTGCGGTGAAATGTTGTTTGGTCTAGTGCGTCAAGGACTCAAATGCGATGGTATGTAGCCAACTGACAACTGACATACTAACACACACACACATATATATATACACATTTACACTTACACTTACATATACAAATGAAAAAAAAAAAACGTAACTCGTAACACGCTTGTGGTCTCCTGTCTAATGTATAATCCTTCTTTTTTTTTTTTCTTTCTTTCACATCTCTCTCTGTCTGTCTATCTCTCTCACTCTTTCCCTCTATATATCTCTGTTGTGTTACGTTCACAACTTGTCGTCGTTCCTCTTTTAACCACACACACAGGCTGCGGTCAGAACTATCACAAACGATGCGTGGTAAAAATACCCAACAACTGCAACCGCTCAAGTGATACCACATCACGACGCTCGTTTACATTGCATCCACCCCGCAGTCCATCTGGCAGCTCACAGCAATCGCTTGTCTCCAATGAAGAGTCAACGGGACGCAATGATTCCAACAGTTCACTGGTAAAACGCATGTCGGATCTTATGAATGATATTATTAAAAATTAAGTGACAGACTATTCATTCATTAATGCATTCATTCATTTAGTTAGTTTAATTAGTTTAGTTAATTAGTTAGTTTATTTTTTTTTTTTAATTTATGGTGAATGGTATTACATTTATTTTTATATATTTTTTATTATTTTTATTTATTATACTACGAGTATTTAAAAGCTCAAAATTTTATTTTTGTATTATTTTCATTTGAATAAAGCTTCATACAATTTCTAACTTAAAGTTGCATTGAGTTTTATTTAGTAAAAAATTTTAATATTTTCTATAAAAAATTTTTTTTTAATACTCGTAGTGGAAAGTACTTAAAACTATAGAGAAAACTTTTAGAAAATGTTAAATAATTTTAATATATATATTTTTTTTTTTTTTGAAAAGTTTAATGCATAAAACTCATAAAAAAAAATTTAAAAAATTTTAATAACTAAAGAATTTAAATACTTAATTCCAAAGTGTAGACAACTCAAAATACTAGATAATATTTTAAAGCAAAGATTTCAACTTTTTTATGAATATTCTAGTCGGGGTTTTTTTTTATATATATATTATATATTTTGTATTATTTATATATTCATAGAATATACCCGGATATACCACCCGCCATCAACGTACACATTCAGCAAGTAGTCGCAATGGTGTGATGGTGCTAAGGATACCACATACCTTTATGGTGCATACCTATGGAATTCCAACAGTTTGTCAACTATGTAAGAAACTGTTAAAGGGTTTATTTAAACAGGGATTACAATGTAAAGATTGCCAGTATAATACTCATAAGAAATGTATGGATAAGGTGCCACAAGATTGTACGGGTGAAGCGCAATTAAGTCAATTGCAGTCTGAAATTAGTGATGGTACACCACGTAAAGAACGTGACAATTTCTTTCGTGAGGAATTTGATGATAGTGATTTTGAAGATGGTCCTGCCGCAACACAATCAACTGAATTTGCCAAATATACAAAAGCCATGACAATGGGTGCTACAAATCTAGTTGCTGGACGACCACGTGAAGCACCCAAAGCATTAACAAATGCACAAAATTCACCACCCGAATTGGTTAATGGTGGCATGGATGATAATAGCAGTGCTGGTGGTGACACCAAATCAAGTGATGGCCAATCAGAGCAATCACAATCATCATCATCATCATCGCCCAGTGCAAATATTCCCCTAATGCGTATTGTACAGTCTGTCAAACATACAAAGAAACGTGGTGGTCAGGCACTTAAGGAGGGTTGGCTAGTGCATTATACATCCTTGGATAAAGCACTCAAGCGTTACTATTGGCGTCTGGATTCTAAAACGATAACATTATTCATTTCGGAACAAGGCAGTAAATATCACAAAGAGCTGCCATTGTCAGAGCTATTATCAATTGAAACACATCGTGATCCGCGTCCAGATACCAATTATTGCTTTGAACTTTGCACTGCAAATTTAAGCTATTATGTTGGCCAAGATCCACAATTGGGGGAACAGCAAGCGGTGCGTTTGCCAGCACCAGATAGTGGCATTGGTACCGATATTGCCAAAAGCTGGGAGACTAGCATACGTCAGGCGTATATGCATGTGACCAACACACGTAAGTATTCAATTATACAAAGCATCAGGATAAACAGGATAAATAATTTGTTTTCATTTTTAATTCCATAGAATGCTGTGAATCGGAGGAACAAGTACAAGATATGGGACAACTATATCAAATATTTCCCGATGAAGTTCTGGGCTCCGGTCAATTTGGTGTCGTCTATGGCGGTGTACATAAGAAAAGCAAACGTGAAGTTGCCATCAAGGTCATTGATAAATTACGCTTTCCAACAAAACAGGAGGCACAACTAAAGAATGAGGTGGCAATATTACAAAATATAACCCATTGTGGTGTTGTAAATTTGGAACGTATGTTTGAGACACCCGAACGTATATTTGTGGTCATGGAAAAGCTTAAAGGTGACATGTTGGAAATGATACTATCACATTCACGTGGACGTCTTAGTGAACGTGTTACAAAGTTTCTAATAACACAAATTCTCATTGCACTAAAATATCTTCACTCGCAAAATATTGTGCATTGTGATTTAAAGCCTGAGAATGTTTTACTATCATCGGATGCTGAATTTCCACAAGTGAAACTCTGTGACTTTGGTTATGCACGCATCATTGGTGAGAAATCCTTTCGACGTTCGGTTGTTGGTACACCCGCATATCTTGCACCCGAAGTATTGCGTAACAAGGGCTACAATCGTTCGTTGGATATGTGGAGTGTTGGTGTGATTATCTATGTGAGTCTTAGCGGCACATTTCCGTTCAACGAGGAGGAGGATATCAATGATCAAATACAAAATGCTGCATTCATGTATCCACCAAATCCCTGGAAGGAAATTTCCTCAAATGGTAAAAATTGAACGCATTTTTTTGAGATTTAAAGTGAAAATGTAATGAAATTTTTTTTTTCAGCCATTGACCTTATCAATAATCTGTTGCAAGTGAAACAACGTAAACGTTATACTTGCGACAAGAGTTTGATGCATTATTGGCTGCAGGATAAGCAAACTTATCGTGATTTACGCAATTTGGAGACACAAGTTGGCTTAGGACGTTATTTAACCCATGAAGCCGATGATATACGCTGGGATAGTACTGGCGATATTTGACAACCTGGCAACAATACAAAAAAATTAACAAATCCCGAACTGATGCAGCCGCTGTGCGGCAGCCATAGTGTGCCCAATGAAAATTTTACATCCCCAACGAACTGTGCCAGTTGCCATCGTCTTTCCAGTTCACCCAAAGTGGAGGCAATTGGCGATAAAGCCTTGAAATGGATGCGTTTCCATCTCTGCAAACACATCAAATAGCGTCAGAAAATTTATTCATCATTATACGATTTATTGTTTTTTTCCATTTTTTCCATTTTAAATATTGTCGGAGTGTATATGAAAAATATTTTCACAATTATATCTAGCACCACAAAAAAAAAATATAAATTGAAGAAATTTTTAAATATTTATATAAAAAAAAATATATAAAAAAATATATTTACATATATATACATATACATATATATAAATTATATATATATATGTATGTATGATATTTTTCCTATTTAAATATTCATCAACTGCACTTTTCGGCGCTTTCTTGATGTGTGTGTGTGTGTGTGCGTGTGTGTGTCTCTTGGTGTCTAACTAAAAACTATTTCATACGCTTTTCCAACTAAATATTTTTATCATTTTCCTTTTACTAAACTGAAAATCTCTGTGCTAAAAAAAAAAAACAATGTTCTTAAGAATCAAAATTAGTATATACATCTATATATTATAATATATATATATACATATTTACATAAAATATATATATATATACATATATGCATACAATACTATAATATATGCAGACCATATACATACACATACACATATACATAACATGCATACATATACAAATATAATCGTATATAGACCAAAACAAAAACAATTTACAAGCAAACGTATGTATGCAACGCTCAGAGTTATAGTAATCGTAATTATTTTAGAACCAATTGCAATTTATAAACAAAAACAAAACCAACAATAAAATAAACAAACAAAACAAAATAAACATAGATAAAATAAATAAATATTGCTTTAAAAGAAAATAATTAAAAAAAAAAAAAAAAAAAGCAAAATTAATTATTGTTTATCTATGCCACAAAACATCAACATTATTCTTTGCTATTCTACGCTCAGTGGCTTGCAACGACTGTGACACTTTCGCCTATTGAAACTTCTTTCACTCAAAACAACGACGACGACGGCATAACTTGCAGTTGTGCTGCGACTATTAAAGCAATAAGATGCGACACTATGTAGCTAAGCTTTGTCTGCTGCTGACACTCAGCCATTTCAGCATAACTGAATGGGTGGAGATAGCAAAATCACAGTCGAAACCCATTGAAAGTGATGCGATGCATATGGCGAAGAAACAAAATGAAGGATTCACCACACCTAGCGCTGTCTGGATTGAATATCAACGTCAACGTTTTGGTCTAAGTCACAGTCATGGCAACAGCAACAGCAACAGCAATAGTAATAGTAATAGTAATCCGCTTATGGTTAGCAATGCTCGAAGGATTAAAGAATAGCGCAAAGATTGTAGTGCCCATCAATAGTCAAGTTATTCATGCACGTACAAAACTTGTGGTAAAAAGCACACGAATACCATCTGTGGAATTAGATGTGCTTGTTACACCAAAAGTGGAAACAACATCGCGTCGTCATTCTTCACATGTGGAAAGTGATGTATCAAGAAAATTCAACAAAAACCCGTAAGCTCCAAGCAGGATATGCGAAACATAAAGCTCATCATATACATGGATGCACTACAAACGCTAATAGCACTGCGTAAGCGACAAATGAAAAACGTAGAACTATCTCGCATCACAGAGAAAGTTCAACATTTTTCATTTGTCGCTTACGCAGTGCTATTAGCGTTTGTAGTGCATCCATGTATATGATGAGCTTTATGTTTCGCATATCCTGCTTGGAGCTTACGGGTTTTTGTTGAATTTTCTTGATGCAATCTCGCAGATAATCGGAGGCAATGCTAAAAATTATTATAATCATTATATAGTGAAATGAAATGCAGTATTATATAATTAACTTACGGTAATGATTCTACTGGTGTGCTATAAAGACTTTTAGCTTCCTCATCGAGACGATCAAGCAAGATTTTAGGCACCACATCTTCAACATCATAGACATCTTTGACTTGTGTTGCGGTTTTAAGACATTTGGGCACAAGAGTTGACAAATATTCAGAATTAGTGGAATTTACCTCAGGCAATATATCATCTTCAGCTTCTTCTCCTTCTCGTACCGTACTCTTTACAGTTTCATCCAATTCCTTACGCACAATATCAGCATTACCCTTTCTCTCTTCATGCATGGTAAGAGCACGCGATGCCTTGCGTCCACCAAAATCTTTGAATAATTTCTTCATAGCAAGCTCCTTGCTAAGCTTCGGTTGTTTACTTTCATTCTTTTCCAACTTTTCATAAATATTATTGGACAGCAGTGCCTGCTGAACGGGCACAAGTGTAGAATAGCAAAGAATAATGTTGATGTTTTGTGGCATAGATAAACAATAATTAATTTTGCTTTTATTTTTATTTTTTTTTTTATTTTTTAAATTATTTTCTTTTAAAGCAATATTTATTTATTTTATCTATGTTTATTTTGTTTTGTTTGTTTATTTTGTTGTTGGTTTTGTTTTTGTTTATAAATTGCAATTGGTTCTAAAATAATTACGATTACTATAACTCTGAGCGTTGCATACATACGTTTGCTTGTAAATTGTTTTTGTTTTGGTCTATATACGATTATATTTGTATATGTATGCATGTTATGTATATGTGTATGTGTATGTATATGGTCTGCATATATTATAGTATTGTATGCATATATGTATATATATATATATATTTTTTTTTATGTAAATATTTGTATATTTTAAGTACTGTAATTCGTAAGTTTTTTATTATTTATTAAGCTATGTATATATATATATGTATAATATATAGATGTATATACTAATTTTGATTCTTAAGAACATTGTTTTTTTTTTTTTTTAGCACAGAGATTTTCAGTTTAGTAAAAGGAAAATGATAAAAATATTTAGTTGGAAAAGCGTATGAAATAGTTTTTAGTTGAATATTTAAATAAAAAATAATACATACATATATATATATAATTTATATATATGTATATGTATATATATGTAAATATATTTTTTTATATATTTTTTTTATATAAATATTTAAAAATTTCTTCAATTTATATTTTTTTTTTGTGGTGCTAGATATAATTGTGAAAATATTTTTCATATACACTCCGACAATATTTAAAATGGAAAAAATGGAAAAAAAAATAAATCGTATAATGATGAATAAATTTTCTGACGCTATTTGATGTGTTTGCAGAGATGGAAACGCATCCATTTCAAGGCTTTATCGCCAATTGCCTCCACTTTGGGTGAACTGTTATTAGAAACTTTGATAACACGTTCGCTAAGACGTCCACGTGAATGTGATAGTATCATTTCCAACATGTCACCTTTAAGCTTTTCCATGACCACAAATATACGTTCGGGTGTCTCAAACATACGTTCCAAATTTACAACACCACAATGGGTTATATTTTGTAATATGGCCACCTCATTCTTTAGTTGTGCCTCCTGTTTTGTCGGAAAGCGTAATTTATCAATGACCTTGATGGCAACTTCACGTTTACTTTTCTTATGTACACCGCCATAGACGACACCAAATTGACCGGAGCCCAGAACTTCATCGGGAAATATTTGATATAGTTGTCCCATATCTTGTACTTGTTCCTCCGATTCACAGCATTCTATGGAATTAAAAATTAAAACAAATTGTTTATCCTGTTTATCCTGATGCTTTGTATAATTGTAAACTTACGTGTGTTGGTCACATGCATATACGCCTGACGTATGCTTGTCTCCCAGCTTTTGGCAATATCGGTACCAATGCCACTATCTGGTGCTGGCAAACGCACCGCTTGCTGTTCCCCCAATTGTGGATCTTGGCCAACATAATAGCTTAAATTTGCAGTGCAAAGTTCAAAGCAATAATTGGTATCTGGACGCGGATCACGATGTGTTTCAATTGATAATAGCTCTGACAATGGCAGCTCTTTGTGATATTTACTGCCTTGTTCTGAAATGAATAATGTTATCGTTTTAGAATCCAGACGCCAATAGTAACGCTTGAGTGCTTTATCCAAGGATGTATAATGCACCAGCCATCCCTCCTTAAGTGCCTGACCACCACGTTTCTTTGTATGTTTGACAGACTGTACGATACGCATTAGGGGAATATTTGCACTGGGCGATGATGATGATGATGATTGTGATTGCTCTGATTGGCCATCACTTGATTTGGTGTCACCACCAGCACTGCTATTATCATCCATGCCACCATTAACCAATTCCGGTGGTGAATTTTGTGCATTTGTTAATGCTTTGGGTGCTTCACGTGGTCGTCCAGCAACTAGATTTGTAGCACCCATTGTCATGGCTTTTGTATATTTGGCAAATTCAGTTGATTGTGTTGCAGCAGGACCATCTTCAAAATCACTATCATCAAATTCCTCACGAAAGAAATTGTCACGTTCTTTACGTGGTGTACCATCACTAATTTCAGATTGCAATTGACTTAATTGCGCTTCACCCGTACAATCTTGTGGCACCTTATCCATACATTTCTTATGAGTATTATACTGGCAATCTTTACATTGTAATCCCTGTTTAAATAAACCCTTTAACAGTTTCTTACATAGTTGACAAACTGTTGGAATTCCATAGGTATGCACCATAAAGGTATGTGGAATTCTTAGCACCATCACACCATTGCGACTACTTGCTGAATGTGTACGTTGATGGCGGGTGGTATATCCGGGTATATTCTATGAATATATAAATAATACAAAATATATAATATATATAAAAAAAACCCCGACTAGAATATTCATCAAAAAGTTGAAATCTTTGCTTTAAAATATTATCTAGAATTTTAAGTTGTCTACACTTTGGAATTAAGTATTTAAATTCTTTAGTTATTATGCCTATGCCAAGTTTTTTTTTTTTATGAGTTTTATGCATTAAACTTTAAAAAAAAAAATATAATAAAATTATTTAATATTTTTTAAAAATTTTCTCGTGCTAAGAACTTTCCACTACGAGTATTTAAAAAAAAAATATATAGAAAATATTTAAATTTTTTTACTAAATAAAACTCAATGCAACTTTAAGTTAGAAATTGTATGAAGCTTTATTCAAATGAAAATAATACAAAAATAAAATTTTGAGCTTTTAAATACTCGTAGTATAATAAATAAAAATAATAAAAAATATATAAAAATAAATGTAATACCATTCACCATAAATTAAAAAAAAAAAAAATAAACTAACTAATTAACTAAACTAACTAACTAACTAAATGAATGAATGAATGAATAGTCTGTCACTTAATTTTTAATAATATCATTCATAAGATCCGACATGCGTTTTACCAGTGAACTGTTGGAATCATTGCGTCCCGTTGACTCTTCATTGGAGACAAGCGATTGCTGTGAGCTGCCAGATGGACTGCGGGGTGGATGCAATGTAAACGAGCGTCGTGATGTGGTATCACTTGAGCGGTTGCAGTTGTTGGGTATTTTTACCACGCATCGTTTGTGATAGTTCTGACCGCAGCCTGTGTGTGTGGTTAAAAGAGGAACGACGACAAGTTGTGAACGTAACACAACAGAGATATATAGAGGGAAAGAGTGAGAGAGAGATAGACAGACAGAGAGAGATGTGAAAGAAAGAAAAAAAAAAAAGAAGGATTATACATTAGACAGGAGACCGCAAGCGTGTTACGAGTTACGTTTTTTTTTTTTTTTCATTTGTATATGTAAGTTGAAGTGTAAATGTGTATATATATGTGTGTGTGTGTGTGTGTTAGTATGTCAGTTGTCAGTTGGCTACATACCATCGCATTTGAGTCCTTGACGCACTAGACCAAACAACATTTCACCGCAAAAATCACAGAATGTGGGCGCCTTATAGGAATGCACATTGAGGCTGTGTGGCTTCAGTGTTGGCATTTCCGACGTCGGATATAGTATAGCTGTTGACAGAATAGAAATGTATATATATATATATAATATATATAGAGGATGCTATGGCATTTGTTAAATGTGTTGGAAAAAAAAAAAGGCAAAAAAGGATTTTGTTGAATAGTCAAACATAGTCGACTAGTACTTACGACTTGCTGTTAATACAATTTCCACCAATGTCTCGTCCACAACTTCCGCTGCGGAATTGATTATATGCAACACATTTGGCGTGCTATAGTCGTGAATGAAGAGTAGTATGCGTTCTGACAGATACGTCAGTCCACTATCTGGTATCTGTAACAACAACAACAACAACAATAACAACAACATTCAATACAAAATTGTTAGATAAAAAAAATTTTGTGACATTTTTTTCATGTTTTAGTTCATTTAACGCTCATATTTATTTTGCATATATTCCTTTCTCTATTATCATAGACAATTTGTTTCTATGTACATACATATATACATACATACATACATACATATTGATGTATTGTTGTATTTTGATATCATATCATATCTTAATTGATTGTGCGAGATAAGATTCTAAAGAGCATGACACATGATACATATATAAATTTATATATATGTATAGATATATGTATCTGTATTGCATATAAAATGATATGATATTGCCAAGCAATTAATATTATACAGATATAATGCAAATCATATGAGATTGACTTAATGATACATAACAACGCTGAATATACACTCTGCTAATGGGATATATCTATCTATTATAAACTTATGTTGATAAAAAAAAAAAAATAATTCTCTAATAATATTAAAATTTTTGTTTACATTTAAAAACAATTTTTTTTTTACTTTTTTGTCGATTTTTCTTAATTAAACAATTTTTTTTTTACTATTTTGTAAATTTTTTTTAATAAACAAATTTTTATAAAATTAATTTTATTTCATTTTTTTTATTAATTTTTTTAATATTTTTATATATTTAAATTTTATTTTTATATTTAATTCTTTTTTTTTTGAATTTAAAATTATTGAATTTATTAAACAAAAAATAATTCTTTTATTTTTTTAAATTTATTTTTTTATAATTTATTTTTTTAAATTTATATTTATTAATTTTTTTTTTGTAATTTATTTGTTTATAATTTATTTTTTAAATTTATTTTTATTAATTTTTTTTTGTAATTTATTTTTATTAAATTTTTTTTTGTAATTTATTGTTTTATAATTACATTTACATTTACATTTATTACATTTACATTTATTTTTATTAATTTTTTTTTGTTATTTATTTTTTTATAATTAATTTTTTAAAATTTATTTTTATTAATTTTTTTTTGTAATTTATTTTTTTTTTAATTTCATTGTTTTTTAAATTTTTTCTTATTATTTTTTTGAAATATTTAAATTTTATTTGTCTATTTAATTCTTTTTTTTTTAAATTATTAAATTTTTTAAACATATTTATTTATTTTAATAGTTTATATATTTTTTGAAATTTATTTTTATTAATTTTTTTTTCTAATTTATTTATTTATTTTTTTAAATTTATTTTTATTAATTTTTTTTGTATTTTTTTTTTGTAATTTTTTTTTTTTAATTTTATTTTTTAATTTTATTGTGTTTTAAATTTCTGCTTATTATTTTTTTTTTATTAATTTAATTTTTTTTATTATTTTTTTTAATATTTTGAAAACGAGAATAAAAATGGAATATTCAAAATTTTGTAATCCTTCAAATTATCACTAGATGCATGTTTTCATTTATCATTCTATCAAACATATATAGATTTTAATGTTGCATGAATATGTTGCATATATTTAATATCAGGTATTATACATATGTATGTATATCTTTGAGATTCTCAAAATGTTGAAGTGTACAATGAATTCAGTTAAACATTATAGACATCATTGGCACATTATCTAATGTGAACATTGGAAAATTGATACTTGTGTCTACGGAAGCAGCTGTCAGAGCTTAACTAAGCTTGCCACAAAGGCAACAAAAAGTACGTGCCACACAATGAATACTGACGCTGAATGTCAGTATACATATATTATACACTGCTCTATGTAGTAGAAGTGTTACGAACGTAACGTTGAAGTGAACGTACAATATATTTTGCACTGTTGACGTAGAAGAAGAAGAAGAAGAGAAGAGAAATAGTGTCGCAGCTGCCGGTTGGTTAATTGAATTGGTCATGGATAACTACGCTCAGCACAAAGTGTCTATGTATTAGTGTATGTGTGTGTGTGTATGTGTGTGTATGCAACTTTGACTTACTTAATGAAATTAAGCAATTATTGTACACACATAAATTTATTAGGTACACACACACACACACACACACACATAGATAAACATTGAAATCTATGGGGCGATGCGCCACAGGCATACAGGGACACATAGAGCAAGGGATAGTGCGACACTGGGAATACATGGGACACATTAGACTGTTGGACTGTTGAGCTGTGCTACGCTGTTGCTGTTGACTTGACCGCGTTACGCTTACGCGAACTATGAAAATATTGACATGACTTTTGCATAATTAAGTTAGCAGATGTTGACCCATTTAAGCGGTCTCAAGCAACGCCTACAATGAACTCCAATCCCTCCCCCCCCACAAAATGAACTATGAATTTATTAGTTACGCCGTATGTATGTATGTATATTTACCTTAGTATTTATGAAGTCACATGCCAAATCCTTGAGCGTTTTAAGTGTTAATGCATTCACTGGCACACAGACTGCATCGCGTATGCTGCCAAATTGAAAGAGAAATGTTACCTCTGGCCCCTCCATAATGACCGGTACACTGCTGCTGCAAACGACGTTGCTAGCGCCACTGATGACGCTGACACTGTCGTTGCTGCCGCTGCCACAGCCACCGCCACCACCGCCGTTGCTATTATGATGTTGATGTCGTTGGGCCACGATTGCGTTTTCGTATTGCCTCCCGTTTACAATTTAACCTCCGGCTACGTCGGAATAATTTCTCAATAAAAACAAAAAAAAAAAACAAATTTGTTTTCTTTTTTTTACAGCAGCTGCTCCTTGTTGTATGTGTTGTTGCTTGTGATTCAGCTGCTGCTGCTATTGCTGCTGTTGCTTTGTCTTCTTCTGCTTATGTTTCTATCTGTTGGCGTCGCAAATGCCAAGGACGAAATAACTTTGTACTCACTTTTCGCTTTTACGGCTCTTATTGTTATTGCTTTTGCTTCTACTTCTGCTTCTGCCTCTGTTATTGTTGTTGTCTGTTTTCTGTTGTTGTTGTTGTTGCTTGTGGACGATTTAATGCAAGTTTGCGGTTTGGTTACGGATTCAGTTTCTGTTACTGTTTCTGTTTCAGTTTTAGCGGCGGGTTGTGAGATGTTTTATTGCTGCTTGCTTGTTGTGGCTCCAGGCGCAGTTATAGTCGCGGCGGCTTATAATAAACGGTTTTGCTAGACGGCCATTTACGGGTTGTAAAAAATAACTGAAATTATAATTTTAAATAAAAATTTTACTTTTGTTTAGTTTTGGGATTTTTTTTTTTGTTTTTGTTTTATTTTTATTATTATTATGATTAATTTTATTTGGTTTCTGTTTCTGTTTCATTTTGTTAATATTACTTTTATATTAACATTGACAATGAAAATTAATTTTGATTTCATTTTCTGCAAACAGAAACCAGACACTGTCATTATTTTTTTGACAATTTTTTACAGATTATACCTATGCTATAGCTATATGATATAGTAGTTCGACTTGCATCAAATTTATCTTAGCTATAGAAATTGTTGCTAAATATAAATTTTATAAATTTCAGAAAAAAAGAAAAAAAATTTTTCATAGAAAAACTTAATTTTCAGTCGATCGTTTGTATGACAGCTATATGATATATGCTGTCCGATTCATCAGATTTCTAGCTATATAAAGCTTTAGAATATAGGCAATATTTCAAGTTCAAGTTTCACTACCATAACTTTACTATAACTAACAGATTTGCCCAGACAGATGAATCTGATAAAGCGACGCTCAAACAGAACAGGAATCTGCTATTAATGCTGAACAAGAATATATATACTTTTGTTGGGTCTGCATTACAAACTTCTATCTAAAATTAATATAACCGCTGCAAGTGTATAAAATTGAGAGAAAAAAAGAGAATTTAATAAATGAAATGTTATTGGTAAACGCAGCAAAAAGTTGGAATTTTTTTTTTTTTTTTTAAAACTATATGAAAACCACAGCAGCATATAAAATGAAATTATCGCGAATCCAATAAAAAATTCCATTTATTCATTACGTTTATACATATGCATAAACTGAATTGTTTTATTCTTGGTTTTTTTCTTTTTTTCGTTTACTTGTAATGAAATTAACAGCAGCAGCAGCAGCAGCTGTAGCAGCAGCAGCATCCTTGCATATAAAACATTTAAATGATATTTATGCTATATATATAACATATTTACTATATGTTATCGTACGCAAAACTTGATAAGGATTAAATGTCTAAGCGTTGAATTTTATTATACTAAATAATTAATCGGATTACAGATAGTGTTATGTTTTAGGTTTAAGCATAAGCCAGTAAAGAAACTCAAAGTTTAGCATGATTGACTAGTGAATATCCTGTAATTGTTATGCTACATGTGATTTTTGCTCGAAGTTTAACTGTTATAATTTTTAATGGGAAAAAATTATGAATGAATAATTATTGGAAAATATGTAAATTTAAGAATTGCTTTTAATTCTAAAAATTTAATTTTAATTATAAAAAAAAAAAAAAAATAAAAATAAAAACTTTATTATACCATTTTTTATTTTAAAAATCAAATATAAATTTTATTTTAAAAATAATTTTTTTTTTTTTTAAATTGAGAAATAATAATTATTTTAATTTTTATTATTAAAATGAAAAAAAACCAAAAAATTATTATTTAATTTTTATTTAAAAAAAAAAACTTTTCTTTATTTTATTTTTATTTTTCTTAAAAAAATAATTATTATTTAATTTTTATTTTAAAAATAATTTATATTTGAAAAATTGAAGATAATTTATTTAGATTTTTACTTTTAAAATTAAATTTTTAAATAATAAAAAATAAAAAAATGATTATTATTTATTTGAAAAATAACAATTTATTTTAATTTTTATCATGAAAATTAAATTTTAGAGTAATAAAAATAAAAAAATGATTATTATTTAATATTTATTTTAAAAATAATTTATATTTGAAAATTGAAAAATATTTATTTTTTTTTTAATTTTTATTATTAAAATAAAATTTTAGTGTAATAAAAATAAAAAAATAAATATTATTTAATTTTTATTGTAATAATAACTTTTCTTTGAAAAATAATAATTTATTTTAATTTTTATTATGAAAATTAAATTTTAGAATAATAAAAATTTAAAAAAAATATTATTTATTTTTTTTATTGTAAAAATAACTTTTATTTGAAAAATATTAATTTATTTTGATTTTTATTATAAAATTTAAATTTAAGAATTAAAAGCAATTTTTAAATTAAAAACTTGAAAATAAAAGTTGATACTTTTCAGAATTTTGCATTTCTCTGAGCATTTTTATACTCGGTGCCCTTTGGGAACCAAGAGTATATTGGGTTAGTGACAAGAGCAAATGTATGTAACACCCATAAGGAGGCGTGGCCGACCCTATAAAGTATATATATTCTGACTCAGGATCAACAGTCGAGTCGATTGGAGCATGTCCGTCTGTCCGTCTGTCCGTCTGTCCGTCTGTCCGTCTGTCCGTCTGTACGTCCGTATGAACACACAGATCTCGGAGACTATAAGAGATAGAGACTTCATTTTTTTTGCATAGTGTTTGTAGTGTTTGCAGGCAGATCAAGTTTATTTTGGATTTTTGCCACGCCCCCCTCCGCCTCCACAAATCGATGAAAACCATTTTGAACACACCACTTCACCCACACCCAGCCAAGCTACAGAACTGAATTTTGGTACAAAGTTAGAATACGTTTATCTGGACGTTGTGTACAAATTTGGTACAGATCGGATAATAAACATGGAAGTTATACACATTTCAAATTTCAAAAGTTGCTGTTCTCACCCCATAAGACGGCAACATTTACTCAGTGTTTCTCACACTTGTGAAGAGCGTGGCTCAGTGGTTAGAGGGTTGAACTCGCGTGCATGAGGTCCGCGGTTCGATTCCCGAGACGATTTTTTTTTTTAAATTTTTTTTTTAATTTTTTTTTTTATATTAACTTAAAATTGGCGAGTGCGCAGCACGAGCAAAATAAATATATAATATAACTTTGGGCACCGAGTATTATATAGTCGAGCACACTCGACTATAACTTTCTTACTTGTTTGTTTTTGGTTTTAAATTTTAT
>JBAMBR010002092.1:0-20646 GCA_037044475.1 Zaprionus obscuricornis | reverse complement strand
CTAAATGCCTTCCCACAACCATACACTCGATGCTGTATAGCAACATACATGTGTGTGTGTGTGTGTTTTCTTTGACTACTTAATTTAGTTATGGGCAGTATACTGTGGATATATATGAGGTTATATATATCGACTATAACTAGATAGATTGAGATAGAGCAGACTTACTATTGCTGCATTGATTATTAATCATCAATCAGTCTTTGATTTTTTATTTTTATTTTCATTTTGAAAGGTAAGAATAAGAGAGAGAGAGAGAGAGAGGAGAGAGAGGAATTCAAAAGCTTGCAATTAGCTTGCAGCACATGAAACGAATTTTTGCCATTGCAAATGATATTTTATTTTTTATTTTTATTTTTACTCGTTTTTTTTTTTTTTTATTTTTTCTTCTTTTGTTTTTGCTGCCAATTAGTTAATTAAAGCCTGGTGAAAATACCCGCATATATGTATAGAGAATGTCTGTGTATATCTGTTTGTGTATTTTGCTCTGTATTTACAATGTGAAAGGCAAAAGGCGGCAGATAAATATTAAATCAATCAGTTTGTATAGAGAGAGAGAGAGAGAATATATAGCTGTGCATACTTACTTATTAAACGAGGCAAATAAAATAATGTCTGTTGCCCAAATCATCAAAAAGGACAGAAAAGGCAAGAGATAGATAGCAAAAGCGAAAGCGAGACAGCGATAGAAAAAATAAGCGAAAAAATAAATAACAAATATCATTACAAAAATAGATTCCGAGAACTAATTGCAAATATAAATAAGAATTATGCACATAAAATCTGTTTTGCCAATGCCCAATGGCAAAGCTATTGGCCGTCAGCTATTCGTGTTTTTGATTTATTTATTGATTTTGTCTGCACAAAAATTATGCAAAAATATTTCAAATGATTTTTATGTATTTTTAATAATCAAGGGAAAATATATAAATTTTGTATATTATTTAAAAATTAATTATTAAAAAAAAATAAAAATTATAATATTATATAGAATTTATAGATTTTCAATAATTAAATGAATTTATATATTTATAATTTATATAAATAACAAAAATAATTTTATAAATTAAATTTAAACTTTTAAAATTTTTTAAACTTTTGGAAAATATTTTTTTTATTTAAAAAAAAAATTATAAATAAATAATAATAAAATTAAAAATAAATAATAGTAATTAAATTTAATTTTTAATTTTATATAATATTTATTTTTTGTATATTTGTATTTATTTATATATTAAAATTTATATAAATTTCATAAATTTTTAAATAATTCCTAGAATTATTACAAAACATTTAGCTCATGAAATTTATATGCAATAATTTTGTAAATATTTAAACAATAAATGAATAATAAATAGTGCAAAGTAAACAAAATTAAGAATTAATCGAATGTCGTCAAGTTGACTAAATATTTAACTGTCAATTAATTGCATTATAATTGACAATTGCCACAAAACCATGACCAGAATAAATTGCACAATCAAAGCCAAATAGAATAACAACAACTACAATAACAACAGCAATAAGAACAATCGTTGCAAGACAATTTATGTCTTACAATGCATAAATACATAAATGAGCATTTATTTTACTCTTGTGCAACATTGCGTATGAGTAATTTTCTTTTACAATTAACTCTTTGAGAATTTGCAGCTGTATATATATATAATTGATTTCCTGGCTAGCTCAGTGCTTTAACTCACCTTGCAGCATACAAAGATTTTCATTTTCATTTTAATTAAAAGCAGAAAAAGAAAAAAAAAATAAAAATAAATAAAAAATAAAAATAAGTTGAACTAATTGAAATGCAGTGATGAAATAAGCAGAACAAGCTCAAGTCCAACTGTTATTGTGCAACGTAGCCGATTAAAGCCAATTTAAATGAATTACAAATATTTAGCCAAAAACCAAAAATGCTTTAAGCTAAAAGCTTGTTATATGCGAGCGAGCTGCTGCATAGAAGCATAGAAGGATATATGGCAAAAATTTTGATGAACCATCAGCGAATAGCAAAAGCATCTGACCTAAATACCAAAATAGTCAAGACAAAAAAAAAACTAAAGCAAAAGCAAAACACAAAAAAAAAGAAAAACAAAAAAAAATTGTTTCTAATGAGGCAAATTAAGCAAGCGCCAAACAATTAAAACAAAAGCAACAAATGAGCGCATAATTATTTTATAATTAAATTCCATTTAACAAACACACATACACACATACACACACACATGAGCTTACTGTGGAAGTTGCTAAATTTTGTGTGAAGTTTTTTTGTTTTTTTTTTTCTTGTGCATTTTTCATTGGTTGACTTTAAGCGCAACAGGTGTAAATTACAACAGAGCGCGAAAAGTGCTAAGAAACATAACAACGATTAGAGCTGACTGTATGAGTAAGAGAGAGAAGTAGAGGGCACTGGGGGCTACACTGAGCTTGCTTACCGGGTGCAGTTATAATCGCCATAATCAACACAATGAGCAAACATTCAACGGCTACTGAAAATTAGTTGGACGGCAAAAGACGCAAAGGCGAAAAATGAAAGACAAAAAGTCTTTAGACTTTTTAGACTGTAGACGAAAGTGGGGCAAAAATAAAACAAAAGTTGAGCAAAGCGACTAAAAAAAAAAAAAAAACTAAATAAAATATAAAATAAAATATTAAGAAATCTAAAAGTAGATAGAATATAAATTTATATTTTTTAATAATAATCAAATAATAAAAAGAAATACAAATAAAATTATTTATTTTGTTAATTATTACAAAAATACTAAAATGAAAAAATAAAATATTAAGAAATCTAAAAGTAGATAGAATATAAATTTATATTTTATATTTTAATATAAATAAATATTATTTTTATATTTTTTTAATAAAAAGAAATACAAATAAAATTATTTATTTTATTAATTATTACAAAAATACTAAAATGAAAAAATAAAATGCGAAATAAAATGTAAGAAATCTAGACAGAATATAAATTTATAATTTATATATTAATATAAGTAAATATTAATTTTATATATTTTTTTTTAATAATAAAAAGAGCAAAAAATAATTAATATTATATTTTATTAATTATTACAAGAATACTAAAATGAAAATAAAATAAAAAAAAATTTATTTATTTTTTATTAATAAATTTTATGAGTATAATAAAAATTTTTTAAAATATTTTGTTCAATTTTTTTTAAAATATTTTTTTTTAATTTTTTTAAAATATTTTTTTAAATTTTTTTAAATTTTTTCACAATTAAAACTAAAATAAATTTATTAAAAATCATTAAAAAAATTTTTTTTTAATTTAATTGTTAAATGCATTAAATTTTTAAATATTAATAAAAAAAATTGAAAATAAAATAAAAAAAAGCATAATTTTTATTTTACTTTCATATTTTATTTATTTAAATAGCAAAATAAATTTATAATTAGCCAATATTTAATTTATTATATTATTAAAAATTTATTTATTTTATATTCATTTTTTATATTATATTTTTTTTATATTTTATTAGTTTTAATAACAAAAGAAAATAACAATTAGCAAAAAAATAAAAAAAGTTTTAAATAGATTTTGAGGTTACTTGGCAAAGCAATTTAATGAACAACTTGCCACGCAATGACAAAAAGATGACAAGCAAAACAATTAAAAGCACGTGTTGACGACACTGCAAAAATTGAGAGAGAGAATTTGTAAAAGAAATAATCCAAATAATGATAATGATAATAATGATAATGATAATGATAATGGAAATAATAATGTTATTTTTATCGCTATTGTTCGAATCGAAGCCACAAATTGGTGAAAGTCGACAAAGTTATTTGAAAGAAACATCTAAAGTTAAGGCAAAGACTGAGACTTGTGGCTGAAGCTGTAGCTGAAACTGAGGCTGAGACTGAGACTGAAGCTGAGACTAAGACTTGAGGCAATGGCAGTGGCAGTGAGCAGCAGTAGAGGCGTTGCCTACACATGTGCGTGCAACAATTTTTGTTGGCTTGACTTGTGTCTGTGTGTGGGTGGCAATAGCAAAAAAAAATAACAACAACAATTTGCAAGCAGTAACAACGTGCAACAACTTCATTGAGCTTCTTGTAGAGTTAAGAGCTTGCTTTTGCTGCTGAACTAGTTTCAATTTTTTAATAGGCGATAGTTGTGCTTTGTGCTGCAGCACTAGTGCAACGGCAACAGCAATGGCAACAAAGAGAGCATGAAATGTGCAACGAATTGTGGCAGCCACAAAGATTTATTGAAGCCCGGCCGGGGCTATTAACAAAATTACTTAACAAGCGGCCAACTGCAATGGACAGCAAATGTGCATCGCATTTTGGTCAACGCCACAACAGCAACAACTATCGAAAAAACAAAAAAAAAAAAAACATACACAACCCAAAAAACAACCAAACAACAACCAGAAACAACAACAACAATAACAATAACAACTTGCAACAAACAGCAAGTGAACAACGCTGAATTATTGCCAAGCGAGTGAGTTTTGAGTTTCGTTGATGCCTGCCACAGTCTGAGGCAAGCCCTGGCCCAGCCGTATTCTGGTCTCAGTCTGGTCTGGATTTTCTGCCTCTTTCTCTCTCACACACACACACGCACACACAGACACACACTCGCTCGCACTGTGTCAGCTCCTTTCTCTACACCCAACGATATATTCTATTTAATTGCATTCGCGGTTGATGCAGGCACAAAGCACACAGCATACAGCATACAGAAAGGACACTAAGCCTGCTTCTCTCTCATTCGCACACTACATTTATTCTATCACTGATTCTTTCACTCACTCTCGCACATACGCAGAAGCTTTCTCTCTCTTTCTCTGTCTCTCTTGCATTTGTTCTTTTGTCTCTATGCTGGTCATTGCCAGCGGCGTTCGCCTAGGGGACAGTAAAATGTTAATCTACAGATTAAAGCTGACAGTGAAAGAAGTAAAATGTGTAATGTAATGCGTAATGCGTTGATTTATGAACTCAGGAACTGTGAAAAATACTTGAACCAAAAGTAGATCCTTAATTAAAAATGCAGCATGACGCTTGCAAATATACATACATATAATATATGTAATAAATTCTTTTCTTTTTTTAAATAATATTTAATTATTATTTATTATTTTATTTTTCATATTTATAGCATTTTGCTTGCTTAAAGCTAATAAAACAAATTTTTAAATATTTTTTAAAATTTACACAGACTGAAAATTAAAATAAATTTTTTGAAAATATTTTTAAACTTAGTTTTTAAATTAATTGAATTTTTCTTTAAATTTACATAAATTTTTTAAAATAAACAAAATAATTTTTTTAAACTTTTAATATAAGTTTTGAAAATTGAAAATTAATTTTTTTCATATTAAAAATACATAAAAAAAAATATCTATAAATTTTACAAAAATTAAAATTTAAAAATATTTTTTTTAATATATTTAAAATTTTTTTTTAAATTCACTTTTTAAATGAATTAAATTGTTCATTATATTTTCCTATATTTTTTAAAATAAATAAAAACTATTTTTAAAATTTTTAATATAATTTTCATTATTGAAATTGAAATTAATTTTTCATCATAAATTTTAATCAAATAAATTACATAAACAATTTTTTTTTTAAATTTTTTAAAATTTACCCGGATCAAATTTTAATTTTTTGATACCAATTTATTGAATATCTTTATATATTTATTTTAATTTATGTTTTTAAATGAATAAAACTTTATCTTAGATTTTCATAAATTTTTTAAAATCTGTAAAAAATATTTTATAAATTTTATATAATTTTATATAATTTTTATATTAAATGAAATTGATTTTTTCTATTAAATTTTAATCAAATATTTTTTACATAAAATAAATGTTTAGCTTCTCGTATTTGCTTTACATTAAATTCCAAGAAAAAAAATTGCAAGTAATAAAATATATAAAAGAAAAAAAAAAACAAAATAAAACGTAAAAAAATAAATACATTTCATTCTTTTGCGAAGTTTGTGAAATATTTTCAATGACTGAGCAAGTAAAATGTTTGCTTAACATTATAATTTATTTCTTTGTAAATTCATTGGCCATGGCTAAGTACAGTCAATGCCTAAAGTCAGCAATTTTTTTTTTTGTGCTACACTTAAAGTATTTTGTTTAAGTGCAAGTCACTTTTATATATAGCAAGTATTCTTTTAGCTTTTGTACAACTTGTGGCAGACAGAGACAGAGACAGAGACAGAGACACGAACCCTGTTATCAATTTGCGCTAACGACACCACTGGCGCTGTGGGCCAGGCATTTTAGGGGGCAGGTCCAGTCACAGTTTTATAGACAGCAACGGCAACAGCAAACACACAATAATACCAACAACAGCAACAGCAACAACAACGTGCAACAAAAGCAACAAATAGAAATACAGCAATCGCGGTTGCCGCCTGCCAATCGGCAAAGTTGCAAGCGGCAAAGTTGACGACCGCAGTGAGTAAAAAACAACAACAACAACAACACGGCAACATACAACATCGATGCAATTTGTTATTTTGAATTTTGCAATTTTCGAGTTCAAACTATTTTTGTGCGCGTCGAGCAGCAGAAAAAGCAATCAGAGTATTGCAAAGAGAGCGAAGGAGATAGAGAGAGAGAGAGCGACTTCATACTGGATTTATTGTTGGGGGGAGAAGGTGAGGCATACCTCATCCTTTGATATACATGCAACATGCCAGAGCATAGCGAACAACTGTACAAGTTTCTTTGAACCAGACCGTGTGCTGTGCTGAGCAATGCCAACTGATATTTAATTAAATGTTTCTTGCTTTGACTTCAGGGTAGCGAGATACTTGATATAAAAAAACAGACTAAAAAAACGACACTGCAAGACAATCAATGCTCCATAGGGGATCTATATTTTTTTCTCTCTCTTTTCTGGTCAGAGACCCATCATTAAGCCATGGCATTGGTAATAATGATTGGTTCACAGTCAATAAAATGATGATGCCTTTAACCAATACTAAATATAGCTAAAAAACTTTAGCTATTTATAGCTACACTTTTGATGAGTCACTTTGAATACTCATCACGTCGCCAATTTTCAAGCACATCAAATGGTATTTGCTCAAAAGGCAAAAGGCAAAGGAAATTGTACAGCAGCAGCACAGCCGCTACTCGCATCTCGCATCTCGCATGGGAAAAAGTGGCAAGAAAAATAATGTGATGGGGAAGGTGAAAGTGAAGGGCATGGTGTAAAGATTGAGCCTTAGCTTCTAGTTCTTCTTTTGTCAACTGATTCGATTTATGCAGTTGCTTTTCGTAAGACTCGCTCTACACTTCCCCACACACAAACATCCACTAACCTCTGACTGCTTTTAATCCCAACGACGACGACGACGAATTCAAATTCCAAGTCAAGGGCTAAATAAACTTTGTCGCGTGGCGCTGGCAAAAGAGCAAAAGATGTTGACGACAACAAATAAAAAAGAAAAAAAAAAAGATTGAGTGAGTGAGAGTGAGAGAGGGAGAGAAAAACCCTTTCTACATTTTTTTTTTTTTTTTTTGGCAGCACAGCATACAACAGACTGTCGAGTGTGCTTGCATACCCTGCAAAAAATGAGAAGCATGGCATATGCGTTCAACTTGCTTAAAAGTTGACCAATGAAATTACAGAGTATCTGCTAGTCACAACACTATAACATCAATGACTTGTCGTCATCCATCTCATTCACTCACCGAACATATTTTATGTGTCTATCAAAGCGACCTGTGAACTGGCTGCAACCGCGGCATTTATCCTTGAGCTATATACATATACGTTCATATATAGATATTTCTATATAGTATATACATCGTATATATATATATATATATAGACTATATATAAGCGACGCGGCGTCTGCCAGACTGTCTATCTATCTCCGCTTACTGTTTTCTCGCGCTATGCAAAATTTATTGAATTTAATATGCATATTGCAATAAAATTTATGCAGTTCTTTTTTTTTTTTTTTTTGCTTTTCTTGCTTTTTTTGCCTTTTATTTTTGCTGCTGCTGTTGTTGTTGTTGTTGTTATTGTTAGTGTTTTTCTTTCATATCCTGCTCAGCTCTTTTGTCATTAAAGCTGCAGCAGCATCAAGGCGTAATTTCTTCATTGTTGTTGTTGTTGTTCTTGCTGTTGCTGCCGGTTTCCATGGATTTTCAATTTGATCCTTGAATTTTGATAGTTTCCTTTATTTATTATTATTTTTTTTTTCGTTGTTTTTTTTTTGCGTAAAAAATATGAAAAATTATTTTATGCAATTTTTTTTTAAAAAACGAAATTGAAATTTGTTTTGACTCAATAATAATTGCAAATAATAGATAATAAAAAATTGTAGGATCAACTTGTCAAAGCGAAAAGTCGCAGAGAATAAATATTAAAGAATTATTTGTCAGTTGCTAAAGCTTAGAAAATGTCAAATAAAAATATAACAAAAATTTTAAAATAAATATAAAAACGTAAAAAAATATATTTAAAAAAAAAACATAAAAAAATAAATAAAATAAAAATAGTAAAAATAATAAAAATCATAATAAAATAAAAAGAAATAAAAAAAAAATATAATAAAAATGTTATATTAAAATAAAAACATTTTTATTTATATTTTATATTTTCTTGGAATTTCTTGAAAATTATAAAATACAAATAAAATATAAATAAAAATAAAATATAAATATAAATAAAAAACAAAATGTAAAATATTTATATTAAAATATTTATTAATATAAATATTAAAAATATAAAAGCGTCTCCATTTATATGTATTAATTTCTTTAAATTTCTTTAAGAAAAAATATATATATAATATTAAAAATTTAATATATTAAAAATAAAATATAATAAATATTTGTTAATTAACCTAATAACTTTTCTATTTATATTTTGTGCTTTTCTTTGCAGGTACGTGCGCAACTTTTCACTTTCGAAAATTAGTGTTAATCTTTAGCAAGGTAAGAATCGAAAATTTCTCATGCACTTTGACCTCCATGTACGAGACTCGAGAGGCGAGAGTCACCCAATTTTCACATGACTTCACTAATTACACTTAAAGCTTCAACACTACATAGTGTATGTATATGAGTGTATATGTGTGTGTGTAGATGTGTGTGTTTGTGTGTGTTGATCACTTTTACAAAGTGCTCTCGAATGACCCATTAAAATAAGCCATTAATTCTTAGCCAATGACCCTCTTAACAGCCAACTAAGACCTAGAGAAAAAAACAAAAATTTTTTGGTATCAAAAAAAAAAAAAAAAAAAAAACACAGGCGAAGAAAAAAAGCAAAACAAGAAACATATTAAAATAGGGAAAATGTGAAATAGAAAAATAAGAATAATAAAATAAAAAAAAATACGAATAAGAAGAAGAAGGCGAATATTTGGCAAGAAAAATAAGTAGAAGAAAATGAACATAAAACAAAATAAATAACCAATTAACAGTTAGCGATACCACAGTCAATAGATAAGAGAGAGAGAGAGAGAGAGATAGATGTAGACTATGTGACATGTGTGGCATGAAGTCAGGAATTTTAGTTGCAGTGTGTGATTTTGGCAGTGGGAGTGGAAGTGGGATGACATTTTGCTAAGCGCCATAAACTTGTGCGAAATGTAGTGCGAATTCCATTAATTAGGCGTAATGAGCAGAAACAGTGAAATGGAATGGCATGGAAATGGAAATGAAAATGGATGTGGATGTGGATATGGATGTGGAATGGCATCCAGCGGTGGCCATGGGTCGATTGGCATATCAAAAACACATGTGGCGCGTGTCATGTGTGGCAAATGTCGCATGCAACATTTAACTGCAAAATGCGTACAACACAAAACAACACGAAACACAACACGAAACGCACATAAATGCGGCTAATTGCCAGCAAAATGGATGCCCGAAGGTCAGTTAAGAGCAAAGACTGTCATACAGTTCCACAGAGACTATAGATATATATATATATATATAACTATAGATATATATAACTATAGATATATATATATATAGATACAGATATAGTTACAGTTACAGTTACGAAACGCATAACTAATACACAAGCTTGACACATATTCAATATGCCAATAAACAGCGAAAGAGACAGATATATAGACTGAGAGCGTGAGAATGAGAAGAAGCAAAATATAGTATGTGGAGGTTCATTTCAACTTGCAGATTAAACATTTAATAGCTTGAAATGTTTCTTGCCACGCTTTTTGATTTTCGGGCATTTTTTTTCTCTACTTTTTTTCTGCTTTTTCATTGTTTTTCTTACGCACTTTTCATGCGGTTGGTCAATGAGTTTTTCTTGCTTTTCTGCTTTTTCATTTTTCATCTCGTTTTTCTACTTTTGTTATGCGAGCCAAACTTGATTTAGACTTCATTTTATTTTTGGTTATCCCAAAATGGTCAACATCATAATGATGATGATGATGATGACGTTTTTTTATAATGTTATAATAATGTTGATGCGGTAACTGTAGCTAAACTTACATTCATTCGCTTCACTAAACAAAATGCAGTCAATGTATTGCCAATGTTTATCTGTTCATTTCAAGTTGGCATCACATTTCCAGTTGCCATCATCAATTGCCAATTGACCAACGCCAAAACCGCTATTCACTCTGCGCCAATCGCCAATTGCCAATTGATTTGTAAGTTTGGCGCGTTAACGGAAAGAAAATTATTATCTTTATCAATTGCGTTACTGCAGACAGTACTAAATGAACTGATGGATCTGCAAAGTTAAAATTGTTACATAAATTTCAGACTAAAGACTAAGACTTTAAACTTGTTTTATAACTGTGCAAATAAATTTGTTTAAGTCAATGCCCATAAATAACATTTATTTCTTTTTTTTTTATTGTAAATTTGTATAAAGGAATTTATAACGTCAAAATGTTGACTTGGCAGAACTCATAAAATTTAATATAATATACGATATCGTATATTCTCAAACAGAAACAGAAATATCTAGTTTTTCAATTTTAATCGAAACACTGTATAAAATTTGATTTTGTTATAATATTTAATTTATAATATTTGCCATTGGAAGAATATCGGAAAAATTGAATATTTGTTAACTTTGCAGAAATTAATTTATAATTTATTGAATTTAATTAATAAAATTTTAATTAATTTATTTTTGTAAGCTTATAGAATTTAATTTGAAAATTATTGAATTTAATTTATGAAATTTTAATTAATTTAATTTTTTTTTAAATTACAGAATTTAATTTAAATAATTAATTTAATTTAATTTATAAATTTATTTAGTTTTATAAATTTACTGAATAAATGTTTTATTTTTTTTTTAATTTAAATTTATTTATTTTTATAAACTTACTTAATTTAATTTATAATTTATTTTATGTAATTTATTAAAATTCAATTTATTTTTTTCTGTAAACTCACAGCATTTAATTCAAAAATTAATTTAATTTATAAATTTATTTTTTTTTTTTTTTGTAAAATTACAGAATTTAATTTATAATTTATTAAATTTAATTTATAAAATTCAAATTTAATTATTTTTGTAAAATAACAGCATATAATTTATAATTTATTTAATCTTATTTATAAAATAATAAAATATTTATTTTTGTAAGCTTACATTTATTAAAGCTTATAATTTATTTAATTTAATTTATACATTTTTTATTATTATTAATTTTTTTTATTTTTTTTTTGTAAAATTACAGAATTTAATTTATAAATTATTAAATTCAATTTATAAAATTTTAATTTACTTATTTCTGTAAAATTTAATTTAAAATTTATTTAATTTAATTTACAAATTTTTAATTAATTGATTTAATAATTTAATAAAAATCTAATGCATGTCTGCAAAGTTTAATAAAAATCTAAATACTATTTCATATAGAAAACTTATAGAAAAAAAATTTGCTGCTACATTTGCGATAATTTTATTTTCTTATTTTTTTTTTTTTTTTTATTAAATTTCTCAAAAAAATGTTGCTAAGTTTCTAAGTATAAATAACTTAATAAAAAACTTTTAGGCTCTTTTGCTTTTTGTTCTATTAACCCTGAAAAAAAAAGAAGAAACTGTTAATATTCGATGCGTAACTTTATTATATCATTATATATATATAGTATATGTTATACAGCTGGTTGATCCTAATGTAACTCATTTGCTTAGACAGTTTGCTTAGAGTCATTTGCTTAGCTCATTTAGTAAATCACAGTGCCACATACGCCACATGCCACACACCATGCAACAATTTCTATTACTTGTTTTTCTGTCAGTGCGTTTGTGAAAAAAAATGTGAAAAAAAAGAAATAATAAACGTAGAAAAATTCAAATCGTTGCGCACGACCAAATTGTAGGCAATCAGTTGGAAATACACAAACACACACAGACACACACATATGCATATGTGTATGCTGATGTGTGTGTGAATGTGTGTGTTTGCGTGTGCTTATGCGTAAATATTGATAGTTAGTTAAATAGCGTCAATATAAACATAGCTCTCGCTCTCGCTCTCTATCTCTCTTACTCTTTGCATACATATTTAGCTATATATATTATATATATATATCCCCATCATATCATACTCTATATAACTGTGACCAACTGTGCCACTTGCTAAATAATAATTTATGTAGTTAGAGGGAGAAGTGTGTGGTGCAAGTTGGATCTGGCAGCGCTATGCGTTGACGTGCTGCAGTGATTTACAACAATCGACGCTGTGCAACTAAATCAGTGCAACTAACAGTGTAACCTGTTTTGAAGTGTAATACAGTATCGCCACAGAGATGACAGAGAGAGAGAGACAGCAAGAGCACTTCAAAAAAATAGAAAACAAGTCTCAAATGCAGCAGCCAGCAAATTGGCTCGCAAATAGATAAAAACTCTCTTGCAATTCCCTTACCACAGCCTCTACAGCTCACATGTGTGTGTGTGTGTGTGTCTTTGGCAAAAGTGCAGAGTGTCTGTCGACCACAACAACAACAACAGCAACAGCATCGACGAACGGGACACTTAACGTTTTGGCCATTGACAACGATTAAAAACAAGTTTCCGATGTTGCCCCTCGACGCAGAGTGTGTTCCAAATATGTAGCTAAAGTTGCAACTGAAACTGGAACCCGGACCGGGACAAGCAACAGCAGCAGCAGCAGCAACATCAGCAGCGGCTAGCTAACAGGCGCGACAGCATTGCTGACCCAAATATATAAAAGACATTCAATCGACGCTGCTAACTGAACTGTATTTTGTATCTTATAGTTATTTCTTTTACTCTTCTGCTGCTGCTCCTTTTTTTTTATGGCCTTGCTACAGTTAAATGCTAGTTACGACAAGTGAAAGAGAGAGAGAGATAAAGAAATATATATATTATATATATATATAGAGCGAGCATGTGAGTAAAAGAGAGCGAGCAGCAGTCTTTTACAGTGGTCTTTAAACTTTGAAAGTCTTGAGCAGTGAGAGAGAAAGAAGAAAAGAAATGTCTCCTAACTGCTGAACATGCAAGTTTATTGCTGTCCAGTTCCCAAAACTCTTCATCCTATGGTAAATGCCTTTTCCTACTTATGACAGCCACAAAAAACCAACGACAGCCGAGAGGCAAGCTGAAGTTAGTACAAGCTTAAAGTATTTATTGAGGGAAATAAAAACAATTTCTGCTGCATGCAATAATTTTTTTTTTGTGCTGCATGCTGCATGCGACAATAAGTTCAAGTTGACTTTAAAATAAAAAATTGATTTTTTTTTTTTTTTTATTTTTCAAAAAATTTTCAAAGTGTATAAAATAGTTCGTGGTAAATTGTCAGCGTTGTATACTATAAATAAAAATTGAACGGTTGTGTGTATTGGCAAAACGAGACTGTAGAAATATTGTAGAGTAAGACAGCTACATAGAGTGAGAGGGAGAGAGAGAGAAGCAGAAGTGGAATGATAGTTGGCGGAGGCGAGTGTTGTCGTCATCAAAGCGCGTGAATGCAGGTGTATAAGCAAGTATATCTGTGTATGTGTGTGTGTGTATGTGTGTGTATATGGCGAGTATCTGATGATTTACCGTTGTGGCCTCAGACATATACAAAGCTCAATGCTGCTGCTACTGCTGCTGCTGCTGGATCTGTTGCCCGTTTTATTTCATATCCTCGCCAACAGACATTGGAGCTTGTGGTTGCCTAGCGGATTCTTGTTGCATTCAATGTTTTTGTTGTTGTTGCTATTTGCTGTTTTTGTGCCCATTTGAACGTTAGCTGCACGTAGTTGGCTTGTTAGCAAGTGTACGGTACTTTGCTTACACACACACACACACACACACACACACACTCACGCACAACGTTATATGGCAAGCAACAACTAGTAGCAATGAAAAACAGACTTTGAACTGAAACGTTTCAATTTTAATACATAATCAAACGTTACGAAAAATCTTAATATGGATATATCACATACATATATGTACAGACAGACATCAGTATGTACATACATATACATATACATATACATATGTATATACAAAATACTGTGGGAAAATACAAATATTGCCAACAGTTAAAATTGCACATTTATTTATTTCACAATATTTTTTGCAATTTTTTTTTAGTATATTAAAATTACAAAAAAAAAAAAATTATAATAATAAAATTGCTTAAATTAAATAGAAAATATTACAAAATAAGTGTAAAAATTTTCAAATTCAAATAATATAAATTTCAGATGGCAAATTTTCTAAGAATATTCAATTAAATTTATAAAAATTTTGAAAATATAATAATAATTTTTATCATTTAATATTTTAATTAATTTTAAAATATTTTACATATTTTTTTTATTATGTTAAAATGGAAAAAAAAACATTATAAAATTAATTCCACATATTTTAAGAATATTAAAATTACAAATAAATTCCAATAATCTATTGAAAAATAATATTACAAATTAATCATATAAAAAATTAAATTAAAATATTTAAAAAATGTTTTAAAATATAATATATAAAATATTAAAATCATAAAATTTTTTTTTAATATTTTGAAATTTTTTTTAAAAATATATTTATTAATTGAATTTAATTGAAAATATTAAAAAAACTATTTTTTTTTAAATATAATTTTGTAATTTTTAAAATGGTAAATAAATATTATAAAATTAATTCCACATTTTTTATGAATATTAAAATTACAAATAATTTCCAATAATCTATTAAAAAAATAATATTACAAATTAATCATATAAAAAATTAAATTTAAATATAAAAAAATTATTTTAAAATATAAAAAATTAAAATTATTAAAATTTTTTTTAATATATTCAAGTTTTTTTTAGGAAGTTCAAAAATTTATTTAATATTTGAATTTAATTCAAAATATTAAAAATTAATTGAAATATAATTTTTATAATTATTCTAAGATTTAAATTACAATAGAAATTTATTTTATTTTTTATTTAACATAAAAAAAAATTACAAAGAAAAATCTTTTTACAATTTTTGAATTAAATTTATTGCAAAATATTTCTAAATATTCTTAAAATATTAAAATAACAAAGCAAATTTCATAAATATTTCTTAATTTTTGATTTTTTGTTTAAAATATTTCAAACATTGTGTTGTTGATGAACTGTGCAAACAGCACAGCGCAGCGCATCGAATGAGCTCAAGGGGAAGCTGTATAGCAGCAGCAGCAGCAGCAGCAGCAAAACAGAAAAGAAAAGAGCAAGTGAGTGAAATGAATGAAATGGGAACACACACACAGACACACACACACTCATATACATATACATATATGTTGAGTGAGATGCTTGCCACGCCCACTCAATGCAACACAAATGGCAGGCGTCGACCAGGTCAGGTAGAAAAAGAAGAAGCAGTAGCAAAAAACTGAAGCTGAAAAAAAAAAAAACAAAAAAAATGCAACGGCAACTTTTGCTGCTTGAAAGAATAAAAGGCCGCAAGTCATTTCATTTCACTCTACGTCTCTTTATACTCTATATGCAGGGCAGGGCAGCTTGAGAGCTTGGCGGGAGGAGGGCGTGGCACAGCCCTAGATTGCAACATAAGTATTAGCTTCATTTTGTGCAGCGTTTAGCCAAAGCCAAAGCCAAAGCTGAAGCTGAAGCTGAAGCAGAAGCCAAAACGCCCAAGAGTAAGCTGCTCCGTTGGCTCCGCCAACATCTCTCGTCTTTTGTAACTTTGTTTGCGTTTCTGTATTTTTTTTCTGCTTTTTTTGTTGGCAGGCCTCAAATGAATTGAATGTGAAAAATTTAAATGCAAACAGCCGCAGTCGACGCAGCATGCAGTATGAAGCATGCAACCTGCTCTCTGATGCTTACTGCATTGCTTACATTGCACTACACACACACAGAGAGTCGACCCCAAACGACACTCGACGCCACATCCCTCAATGCTGCTGCATGAAAGTTCATTGTACTACGCTTAGACTAAGAGCCGCAGCTCTGTGTAGCCCAAAAGAAAAACGCTGCCGCCGCTTTTGATTGCCAACAGTTGCTGCTACAAAATACTATACAGCAAGCATAGAGAGAGAGAGAGAGAGACGCATAGGCTTATGCAGGAAGGGGGAGGAGTGTAAGAAAAACTATATAGAGCTATAGGTGGCCAGGTCATAGACTTCAGCACTAACTGCTGCTTGCTTGCTTGCTTGTTACTTAGGCCTGGTTATAGCCTCCCGCAACCCACCTTCTGATACACGCACAACAATTTTTCTCATATTTGTTTTGCTATTTTTTTGCTTGAACTCATGAGAAATATATTTTTATTTTTTTTTAATATTTTTTTTTTTATTGCTGTTGTAGATTTTTTTTTTTAAGGTGCGTGTTCAAGTTGCTGCTATACGAGATTTACTGTTAGCTGTATGCGCCACCGCGGCGCAGCGTTTCATTTTATGCAGCTGAATGATTTCTCAATGAGTTTCCATTATGCTTCAGTAAGTTCTATTGATGCTGCTCTTTGTCTGCATTTATCGGTGTGTGTGTGTGTGTCTATCAAAATGCAGCTGACAAAATATGAAATGATAATATTTAACGCAATTTATATATATTATTTTTTTTATTTGTTATTTATGATATCTCAGTGTTTTACGATGAGCACATAAAATGTTTGCCATTGATATTATGATATATTCTCTATATCTTCTATATATACAGTGGTATGCGCCTATTTTTAGCAATATTTTTTTGCTGCTTCTGCTTCTGCATAGATCATAAAATAATACTGCATATATATATTTTTTTTTTTGTGTAAATAATTATGACTATCACTGTATAACTACAGTTGAAGGAATTTCTGCAATAAAACTTTTTTGTGTTGTGCAAAAAATCTTAAAATAAAATCGTTAATAATAAAAAATTATATATTGATAATTTTATAAATTAATAAAAATTATTATAAAATTTTTCAATTATTAAATAAATCGAGAAATCAAAGTAAAAAAAAAAATGTAGAAAAATTTATGTAAAATATTTAGCAAATTTTTTGTTTTTGTGTAAATAATTATGACTATCACTGTATATTTGATATACAGTTAAAGCAATTTCCGCAATAAAACTTTTTTGTGTTGTGCAAAAAATCTCAAAATAAAATCGTTAATAATAAAAAATTATATATTGATGATTTTATAAATTAATAAAAATTATTACAAAATTTTTCAATTATTAAAAAAAATCGAGAAATCAAAGTAAAAAAAAAATGAAGAAAAATTTATGTAAAATATTTAGCAAATTTTTTGTTTTTGTGTAAATAATTATGACTATCACTGTATATTTGATATACAGTTAAAGCAATTTCTGCAATAAAACTTTTTTGTGTTGTGCAAAAAATCTTAAAATAAAATCGTTAATAATAAAAAATTATATATTGATGCATTTATAAATTAATAAAAATTATTATTATAAAATTTTTCAATTATTAAAAAAATGACGAAATCTAAAGTAAAAAAAAATGAAGAAAAATTTGTGTAAAATATTTTGCAAATTTTTTTTTTGAGCTTCGCCAAATTGTCTAATATATAGCTAGATTTTTATTGTTGTTTTCAAAATGCAGCTTAAACGATGCATGCTAGATCTTCAGCTATTCGCTGTGCAAATATTACATATATATTTTAATATATATTTTTTTATATATAATATAATTATAAATATTTAATTATATTTTTTTTATATATCATAATATATTTTTTGTGGCAGTTAATCAACAGATAAATATTTCATAATAAGCATAAAATTTAACAATTTCTGCATTTAGACTTGAAATTAAAATTGACTTAAGCCAAAGTGTGGCAAGTGTGTAACAAAGCGATGCTTTTGTCACATTGTAGACAAGTTTTTAGCATGCGATGGAATGTAAAAAAAAAGAGAAAAAAAGAAAGAAGAGAATGAAAACAAATTTGCAAAAGGTGTTTCATTCTCTAGATTGTCACTCAAAAGTCCATTTCAAACTGTGGTCAACTACTACACACACACACACATATATATATATATATATATTGAGACTTTCTATGCTCTTTCTGCTTTATTTCTTTTCTACTTTTTTTTTTTGTATTTTTTGCTATGTAAATAACATGAATGTGAGGTTCGTTGCACTCACATACTCATTGAGTGAATCATTCGCTTGGCACTTAGACACTCAGTCACACACACACACACACACACACACACACAGAGAGAGAGATAGTCAACTACTCAACTATTCAGTCACTTAGTCGTTGCTACACACGCTTTAGCAGCTTCTCACTGCCATTCGCTTTTTCGACTTTGTGCAAACTGAACTTTCTCGGCTTTTAAGTCAACTGCAAAAAACCCTTTTTTTTGGTCCATTCAAACGCAGTGAGACAGAGAGAGTGAGAGAGAGAGATAGAGACAGAGTCACAGTTAGAGATTTTGCCTAGCAAAATTAGCACTTTAGAAACTACGCATGGCTAGGCACATGCCAAAGAAATTAGCGACTAAATAACACCAAAAAGTGAGCTTGTCTATCTTTCATTTCGTATTTCGCATTCACATACACACACTCTCCCCTCACTCTTTCTCTCTCTCTCTTTCTGTATCTCTGTTCCATTTTTCTCAGTCTGCAATTTTATTCGTGGCACTAAATAATACGCCTTAACGCGTTCAGAACATTTTCCCAAGCTACTTTCTGCTACTACTACCAGATACTGCTCAGTGTGAAGGCTGCTATTCAAATGTATCTCCCTCTCCTCTCTCTGTCTCTTTCGCTCACACAACTCTTGCTACTGCTACTTATGCTCTATGGCTGTTAGACTTCTTTCTCATTTCACTTATACGCCCGCAGCATTTTCATTATGCAGCGCACGCGTTTGCCATGAGTCCTGCCAGTTATCTATAGAGAAGACCTAGAAGCGTCGACTGCCAGATAAGCAGCTACATCAGGCAACCACCTGATTTACCATTTTTTTTTTTTTTTTTTTTTGCCACCAACTGCCCCACTGCCTTACCCCCTATGCCAACAAGCTATACACTTTGCGTACGCTGAATGTGCGACTATCGCTGTCGCTGGCATTCTTTAGTCTTAAATTTCTTTTTGCGAGAGTTGTTTATAAAGTTCTGCATGCATGCAGCACTAATTTATAATAGTTGCTGCAGATTATGTCAAAATGTATTACAAATCTTTCATTGATAATCACTCAAAAAAAATTGAGAGAAATTTTGCATACAACTCTTGCTTGTCTTGCTTATATAACGTATGCAACCTTTGACATTCTATTGTTAGCCATGGCCATATCATTCATTTCATTTTTTCATTCATTTACCATAGCCACCACAAGTCTAGATTTCAATGCTATCTTTGTGAGCAGCAGCAGCAGCAGCAGCAGCAGCAGCAGCAGCAGTTAATGATTGCCCGGCAACTGTGAGCAATGGCAAAACTTTTCACTTGCAGTTAACAGACACACACAGAGACACGCAGAGACATGCACAGACACGCCAACACACGCACTTATAGACACATGTAGAGCACATAAATTACGCATACGCCGCATTGGCCAGCTTGCTTGCTGCCTGCCTGCCTGTCTCAATTTATATTTGTTTTTTTTTGTTCGCTTTTTTTTTTTGTTCGCTTTTGTTCTGTGCCACGAGACTCTATAACTCGACTCCACTCAACTCGTGGGCATATTCTCTGGGCCATTCATCATTTTTCATGGCGTTGACACTTTCACTTGTTTCAGCAAACAAAAACACAAATAACAACAACAACAACAGCGACAGCGACAACATCAACAACAGCAAAAATAACAACAACAACAACAACAACAAAGTTGACAAGTCTATTTTTTATGAACACATCCCCCTCTCTCTCTCTATCTGTCTCTCTATCTGTCTCTATCCTGACCTGCCAATGATGCTTGTCGTCCTTTTCTTGTGCTGGTTACGCGCTGTCAAATTTATTAGTTTCAATATAAATTGACAACATGAAAATTTGTTTATAAATTGTTCATATAGTTGTGATGATACCCTGTGATAAAATGCAAAAGGTAATTTGTGTAGTTTAAAGTTGAAATTTATGCAAATTGTATAAGACTCTATTAAAAGTTAGATTTCATTTACAGGGTATATGCTAGAGTATATCAGCTTGTAGCTCAGTTTATATTTTATATAAAATTAAATAAAAATTAAGTTTATATTTTTACAGGGTATCTATTAAAAAGCAAATCGATATTGA
>JBAMBR010002089.1:0-23867 GCA_037044475.1 Zaprionus obscuricornis | reverse complement strand
AAACACACACACATGCAACTTTACTAACTAGAATTCTATCGCTTTTTTCTCTAGGCATTAACAAAAAAAAAAACTAAGCTACAAAAAAAAAAAAATCATACTGACACAAAAAATAAAAAACTAATATTTAACCAAAATAATTGAACTAAACTCAACTTAACTCCGACCAATTGAAATTGCGGCACTTTTAGTACGACCATCAGTGTAATAAATGCACTGCACTACATGAATCTACACAATACTTACTTGAAAGACTTTCATTTACTTTGTCACCTATTGGAACGAATAGATAATTATATGATAATAGTAAATACATACATAAATACCACACATTTATATATATATATATATATATATGTATACAAAATGCATATTGAATTAAAAAAAAAAATAAATGTTTATAAAGGCAACACCAAAAATAAAAAATAAAAAAACGACGAATAAAATTTGTTAAATGAATGTATTTTTTGTATGATGTTATTCTATTTCCTAAAAACAAAACCAAAAAAAAAAAACAAAAACAAAAAAAAAACATTTTGAATAGATACCAACATTAAAAATCTTATATAACTACTACTACTACTACTATATACATATATATATATATATATAAAATATATCTATGTATACAAAATAATCGACAGGAGCAGCTACATAAATACAGAATTAAACACTACGATGAAATTGTTGATGGAAAACAAAATGCGCCAAATTTAGAAATAATATATAAATATCTACATATACATATATAAATATACAGTACTATAACTACTATTAAAATAT
Source organism: Zaprionus obscuricornis (assembly GCA_037044475.1). Lineage (NCBI taxonomy): Eukaryota > Metazoa > Arthropoda > Insecta > Diptera > Drosophilidae > Zaprionus > Zaprionus obscuricornis. Next base: position 23,084 of record JBAMBR010002089.1, on the reverse strand, counting down.
GATAACCAATCTCAATATAAAAAAAAAAATGATGTCTTAACATTAAGTTATGAAAACTAGTTGACAAAATGTATTTAAAATGTATTAATGTTTAATATATCAATGTTTTCATCTAATATTCTAAGTCAATGATATAAAAATTAAATTCGAATTTTTTTCAATTATTTCTTTTATTTGCATTTTTATATATATATATATATATATATATATTTTTTAGTTTTTTGGTTACTGTTAAATCTTAATAAAAATCATATTAAAATTAAAGCATATATTGGTATGAAAATAGTTGCAGCATAAGTACTTGAGCGTATATAGTATACATATAGAGAGATATTCCTATGAATTTTGTATATTCAGAATATTACTGAAGTTAACAAATAATTCGGCTAAGTCGATCTAGAATCAGGTTGATGATAATGAATATAAAGATAAAGTTAATGTGTAGGCGGCGAATATGCATACAGAGTCCAGAATAATATAACAACAGTAAAAATAAAAACAATCTATAGAAGTATATTATATCTAGTATATAATTATTATAATACTTATACTAAAATATATTCTATATTTGAATAATTGAACAATAAGAGAGAAATACACGTATGATAACATATAATGAATACATAAACTAGATTATGTTTAACTTGAAGACAAAAGGCAAATAAAAACGAGTAAAGTGCTTCCGATATAGAATCTAGGTATTTCTATAGAGTTAGCTGCGTCTAGGCAATGATTCATTGATTAATTGATCAATAGATGAGGCAGATAGTTAGATAGAGACAGACAGTAAGAAAGAGAGAGAGAGCATGAAAGTTCAACAAGCTTGTGGTAATAATAATAATTAATGAAATTAATAATACAAAGTAAATATATATTTATATATATTATGTATTTATTCTGCTATATTTTTTTTTCTTATATTTCTTTTTCTATTTTTCTCTTTCAGTTACAAATCTTTTTTTTTATATTATCTTCTTCTACATTTCAGTAAAATAAAAAAAGAGCAAATTAATAAGAAATTTTTTTTGCGCATAGTTTAAGCATAAGAAATATACGAATATTTTGAATATTTGAATACTATAAATGGTATATAATATGTTGTATATGCGTTATACAATACTTTTCATATATATATATATATATATGTATGTACATTTTGATGTTTGCTATATGGTGTATTTTTGATTCGAACTTTTAATTACATTTTTATATGTATAAGTATTAGTATATAGTGCAGTATATGCTATAGTCAATATACACAAATCTGAGACCCCAAAAAGAAAAGCTAAAAAGAAAAAAACAAACATAATGCTAATCATATATATATATAAATATAGAAAGAAGTATTATGTATAACTAATATGTTGGGTAACAAGTCAATCGATATTTGTCCCTTTCGAACTCATCAAAAAATAAAAATAAATAATAACGTTAGCGAAGAATATTTACTATATATACATACATACATATATAACCTAAAACATATTCCCAAAATAAATATACCACTTATACAGTAAAAAAAAAATATCAAAAGCTTCAATTTAGCAAAATAAAAATAAAAATAGTCATCAGAGTTTACAAAAAAAAAAATAAGAAATATAAACAGAATGATAATTTGAATGGAAAAAAATTGATTAAGTTCGATTGGGAAAGCAAGTTCGATAATTGTTTAAGACTCTGATACTAATCTATATACTCAACCTATATACGTCTATATACTCGTATTTATGCACTTACATTAATAATAAAACTTGATGTTACAACATACATATATACGTATATAAATATTTATTAGAAAAAAAATAAAAATAAAAAAAAAAAACCAAATAAAATATATAGTCGCATAGAGTTTCCCGGGAATCCCTCAGCATTATTCAACAAAATCAAATCAAACGAAACGAAACGAATATGAAAATAAAAACAAAAAGCAAAAAGCGAAAGAAAAGAAGAAACGTAAGAAAAAAAATCCCATAAAGCAAGAAAAGCATGTGTTACCAGAAGATAAATGTATTTCCAAGCGCATGTGTTAATCCAAAATAAAATACAAATAAAATATATATACATATATATATATATAAAATTGTATTCTTTATCTTTGAAACGATGAGCGAGCACTGATAAGTGCCTAGGGGAAAAAAACTGGGCGACTTTGCTGTTGTTATGCAATCAACAAAGATAGAGCTACTGCGAAATCAAGCATGTGTGAGTGAGACAGCAAGAGATAGCAAGAGTGTTAATACAAGATAGATCCAAGTGTGATACGATAGACGAATTCAATGAGCAAGCTTGAAGGCGGAAGATGAGCGCTAGCTATATACAGCAAACACAAAGAGAACGACAACACAACGACAATGACAACCACAACGACAACAACGAGATAAAGTTGTTTACAGGAATCTGAAAAATTCAAGAAAAAGGCAAATAACAATAAAAACAATGAAACTTGCAAACCGCAAAACCAAAAGCTAATTTAAGTTGAAACAAAGCAAAAACCAGACGCCAGTTTTCAGTTGTCCATTCAACCATTCAGCGTTCATCTCGTTCTCCATCGTTGTGTATCGTGCTCCTCGCTGTTGTCATCATCATTGTTGTCATTTACTGTGGCAGCTTAACCAACAGTTACAGCAGTATTCATTCTAAGGCTATCATCATCCCCAGCAGCTGGCTCATTGCAAACATTTCATTTTGCCTGTGTTGTGTAGAGTGTTTGTTATACTTGGCCTCAGACAGGACAAAGCGAGAAAGTGTGGCAGAGACAGAGAGAGAGAGAGAGAGAGAAAGAGTGAAAGCAAGGGGATAAAGTGAAAGAGACAAGACAAATACAAATATGTCCTATGATGAGAGAAGGCTCCTTTTACCAAAGCAATTGCAGCAAGGACATCATCATACACAACAACAACAACAGCAGCAGCAGCAGCCGCACATCATTGTCATGCCGTTAGGCAAGGATCCAAAGGAATATGAACCCATTTTCACAACTGCTGAGTAAACGCTTTACTGTCGCATTTCATTAAAAAATAACTTCATTTGTTCATTCCTCTCTTTCTCTCTCTCTCTTTCTCTGTCTTTCTGTCTCTGCTTCTACATTTACAACAGCTATTCATACGCTTTGACACTGGAAGAGCTATTGCCGTACGCTTTGGATCCCTGGTGGCAGCGAGTACGTCATTTATGCTTTGCCAGCCTCTGGCTAACATTTTTGCTGACCTTGTTGGCATCCCTCCTGATGGCTTATTTCCATGACGTTGACAATGCTCTCGGCTGTCGGCCTAATAGAGTAATTACCACTACTACTACTACTACTACTACTGCTGCTGATGCTACTGCTGCTGCTGCTGCTGTAACAACAACAACAACATTGCCGATGTCTTCTTTACTGTTGTCCACAACGACGACATCTTCACCTCTTGTTGCCTTGGCCACCATGGCAATCAATGGCACGCTGCTGTTGTCCAGCTAATGGCTTGCAATAATCTGAAACTGAAAACGCAAATGGAACTGGAACATTTGATAACGGATGCTGCAATTTCACACATTGGATTACATCAGCCTCATAGTTGCTGTCACTATCGTTGTCGCAGTTAACGTCGCTGTCACTGTCGCTGCTTGGGCTTTCCGCAGCGCATCATTTTGCCGGCACAGCTGTTGACTAAGCGTGATAACATTATGTAGAGGAAATCAATTGATTGATTGATTTCTGCTGCTTCTTGCGTTCAACTTGCGTTTTTATTATTTGTTTACTTCTTTATTGTTTACGATTTATTATTTATTTATTTGTTTATGTACTATAAAATTTAATATTGAAACAAAAGTATTGCAAATGCTAATGCAACTAATACGTAAATTTCCATTGTTATTAGCATAATAAATAATTTGAATATCAAATTTATTTTTAATTATTTTTTTCTATATATTTTTTTATATTATAATTTATAGAATTTTCTTTAGATTTTCCATTGTCTGTACGCTGTAAATATTTCAATTGATTTTATAAAAAAAATTTTTATTTTTATTATAAAATTTATTTTATTACCCGCTAGCATTGCTTATGCTTTTCGCTCCCATTACTCGCACAAGGGACATTGCTTGACTGAAGCCTGCCTTATGCAACTTTGGCGCTTCATGTGCCTGTGACCAAGGCTCAAAATTAAACTCAAATCCTTCGAGATCTACACAATTCACATAACGATTGCCACCTTTTCTATGTCGTTCCATAACATGTTCTCGCACCCGTTGTATACCATCGGAATTGCGACAGATTATGGCAGCCAAGCTGCTTTTATAGATTTCAGCAAGTTGTGCTATATAAATTATAGTTATTTATAGTTAAACTTAATTCTTGTATTATTTTCTTTACCCTTGCTAAAACTTTGTGGTCCCATTTTACGTTCATACCAATGAGAATCGCCAAGTTTTAAACGCATAAACTGATCAGAGACCAAGCAACTAAGTAATGGCCCAAAGATGGCGCCCTCTAGCGGTGGTTCACTAAGTGCACCCGTATAGACATCAACATCTTGTGGAGAACTAAAGAAAAGCACTCAAAATTATATGATTGATAACCATAGTTTCATTTTTATAGCCTCACTCATAGATCTCCTTGATCGTATCCAATGTAGAATTATCAATAGCTTGCGCCATTTGCTCCCAGGTATCTACAGGTGGCAGATGACAATGTCGTCGAAAGACTGGATATGCTGGTATGCCATGATCACGCCCACGTTGTATATTCAATGAAACCAAATCTAAGCCACAGATGGGCAACCGATCCTCAGCTGTGCCCTCGAAGAGTTTCTGTGTTATTTCCAGTGAGAAGAAACGATCGACACGTAATACTGGCGTATTGGATGCTGTCATCATGGCATGATCAATGCCATGTGGTGCCCATAGGGAAAATGGATTGAAGAGCATCTTATGCAACTCCATTGCTTCGGGTGTGCTATTATCTCGGGATACATTGAACAAACCCGGCAACAAAGTGTGAGCAAAACGAAAAGCAGCCGCAGCAAAGCAATTGGCAATGCTTGGATTCACTTCAGGATCATATGTATCTGGAGCATTAAGATTATCACGAGCAGGTAATAGACCTTTAGCATGACTTAAATTGCGACCCAATAGCACGGGCAGAAACTCATTGAATGTTATGTGCGCCATTTGTGCTCCAAGTATTTTACGTGCCTCCTGAAATAGTCGCTCATCATCCCAATCGGGATTCACTTTATGCAGGCCACGTGCCAAGTAATTGTGATGTCTAGCCCAAAGCAAATGCATTGAGGTTAAGAGTAGATTCTCATTTGCACGATCATCACCAGACTCGAAACAATATTTACCCTGACGCGTCATCTGCATACGATTGCAGCCATCTTCGGGATTCGCAGAGATGGGCAACAATTCACGTCCATCATCTGTCAGATACATGCGTAATGTTCCATTAATATAGCTACGCAACTGACGTTGACGTTGCTCCAGATTGCCATAAACTACGGAACCATCAATGAATGCCGTTGCCTGATTGAGCTGTTGACGTGGTCCGAATCTGCCAGTCGGCGCTGGAGCGGAACGCACAAAATTCATGCAGCTAAGATTATATTGTTTATAATAAGAATCATCAGGTAGAATATGCACAGGAAAACATTCGGGATGCTGTTCCACAATACCGGATACACAACAATCTATTGAATCACCCTCCTGTGATGTAGTCAATGATGTTGCTGTTATATCATGATCCAAGAATTGACCAAATACTGCAAGCATTACAGTAAAATTGGAATCAGTTTCATAGCTGGAACGATGAATACTCAATGAAACTTGACGTGCCGGTGGCAATTGATGCATATGACTTTCACGTGGAGCTGCAATACCATCGGCATAATCCGGTGCCACCATGCGTCGATACGGAACCATTGAAGCACCATAAGTACGCGGATGTTCCTTGTTATTGCAGACTCCGGTGCTACGACGATATCGATCATTGAAATTACAATCCAAACGCAAAACAGTTGGATCTGGCAACACTATGACGGGACCCAATCCAATATTACTGCGTCCCGGCTGTTTGCTATAGTTGAATCTTTGTGCAATCTCCATGGTGGCATGATTCTCCACATAGCCCCGACGCGCCAGCTTACGTGCCTCGGGATTTGTGCTCAGCGAACGATAATGTCGATATTGCGGAGTATTCGTTGCAACCGGCTGTAATCCTTCCTCCAATATTTCACGATCACCCAATGCTTTAATGCCAGCACTGACAGCATGTGCTCCTGCCTTAGCATTTACTGCCTCATGTTGCAATGCCCAGACAGCTTCAGGTTCATCCGGTATTGGCGTCTTGGTGGCTGCCAATGTTTCACTAACCGTTTCATTTGTGGTAAAAAAAAAACTTGGATTGGTTTTCCCAGTGCTGTCGTTGACGTCGCTGTCATAGCCGCTGCCACTAAACCACAGCGCCAGGCATAAGGCGGCAATTACAATCACACTGAGGGTTGGGAAAGTGAAATTGACTTGTGGTTAAGATATGAGATATTATAAATTGCGGTTAAATAGTTGACTAAACGTTAATAACGGTGCATTGGGCGTTGAGCGATTGCTTTTGCATATTATATGGTAATCACAAACGGAACTTTGATTTTATAAATCTTTAAGGAATTTTATATTTCCTAAGATACATTTAAAAAATTTCCTAAAATTTCAATATAAACAAAACTAATTTAATTCCAAGATTTGCCCAAAAAAATCTTCACTTATTTTAATTTCCAATCAACAGAAATTCTTAAATCATTTCCATCAAATTTCACACTCACACAAATGTCACAGACATGCAGCACTGAAATTGTTGCATTTTAGAACGTCGCGCACGCGGTGAGACACCACCAGGAAACACATAACTTGGTCCCTGATATGGCGGTAAAGCAACATAAGCACCAGAATTACTGGCACCGGCAGCAGCAGCAGCTGCAGCAGCAGCTGAGGTCAACGGCGTTGTTTCATCCGGCATGATCAAAATACAACTGAAGAGCAATAGCTTCAAGAGACCAGAGTCGACCTCTTAGTTTAAAGTTGCAACAAACACTTGATGGGCTTCTTTTTGCGCTGTACCGCTCGCCACACTTGAGATACTTTCGCCGGTCGCGTCAAACTGACACACAAAGCAACTTAAGTCTATAATATATTATAATGCCAATCGTTTGAGAGCTTGTAAGAAACAACAAACGCAACAGCAAACAAGACTGACAACTGTCCACAACTGAAAAGTCTATAGAGAAACAAAGTTGACTATATATATGGCCTTAAAAAATAAACATAATAACTTTAATAAAATGGCAAAAAAAATAAAATGCGCAAATTGTTTTTTACATTTCCATATCTTCAGGAGTTTTAAACATTTCTTGTGCATATTCATACGTTAATTTTAGTAAATATTGAAATGGTTTTTGTTGTGGCAAATCGCCTAATTCCATGCTATCCAAAAAGTCTTCCATTGGTGGCAGTACATTATCGCATTCTTGTCCCATTATCTGTGATATTTCTATGATTCGGAAAAATAATAATTTTTGTATATAATAAACAGCATTGTTTGGATCATAATCTATCCAATTATCTCGTTGTATAGCCGCACACCAGATCTTGTGTCGTATATCATATGGTTGATCTACATAGTTTAGTAGACTTAACGCCTTACGGAATTCAACTTCAGTTGCCGTTTCATTTTCTTCAGCAATAAATAACTTTAAATGAAAATAGAAAGAAATTCATTATTAATTTAGAATAATTCAAATATTTTTTTTTTTTTTTTGTTTTAATACAAACATTTATAATTTCCTCTGGTTTAAGCACTCTCTGTTCGGCAGTATCGAAACCAAAATGTTGTAATATATAATCACCTAAATGTGATTGATATTCGATGACGGTAAGTTCATTATTAATTTTCTCAACGATATCATGCATATCATGATTTTCGGCAAATGTTGCTAATTTTGCTAATGATAACATTGATTTTTTACGTGCAACAAATTCTGTTTCACATTGTGCCAAATCGAATAAAACCTTGGCAGCTCGATCAAAATCACCATTAAATATGAGCTGTATCCAGCCAAGTGATGGATGATCACGCATGAATTGCGCTAATGCTGCTTGATTGCCCTTGAAACGTTCAAAGACTTCACCATGACGATTCTGACGTAAATGCCAATTGATGGCAAATTGTGAGAAATCATATTCTTCATATTTGCGTGTATATTCATCAAGACGATCCTTATCCTCAGTCTCATCACAAATGATAACCAGACTCTGAAAATCCAAATACTTTTCAGCTAATTTGGCAGCGCGTTCGTGTTGTTGATTTCTGACTAAAAGTGAATAACAATTAAAAAAATTGTTATATATTTACTAAATAAAATTATACATACTTAACACTGATATAAGATCAAATCGTTGTGCTTCGAATTGCTGTTGCAACACCTGACATTTTTCTGTATCACGCACACTATCCAGATAACTCTTGCGTCCCTCTAATACAATATCCATTAGTTCTAATATCTGTTGATATAGCTGATGTTTAAGTTCCGATTCGCTAACACATTGCGCACCATAACGAACACTTATCTCAATGAGACGTGTAAGTGAATCATGTACACCCGAACTGCCCGATGCAGCTGTCCATGGTTGATTTTCAAGTGAATTCGTTTGCAGCTTAAAAGTATCTGTTGAATGTTCACGATACATGAAAACTTGACTCAATGTGCCTAATATAATGACATTGATATCTGCAATGCATTGTGCCACGGCATGTGTTGTTCGATTTTGTGCTGCCACACGACTTTCAGCCATATCAACGAATGTTTCAAAGATATTTTGAAATTTACATAATTTAACATAGAATATATCATGGGAGGTAAGATTATGATTTGGTTTTTCATTCCAACGTGCAACAGTTATATCGATTGCTTCATCTATTAGCTTTGGCATCTTGCTCTGCAATGCACGCAAACCAATTGCAGCCACAATCTTTTCACTAATGTCGCTTAATATATAACCTGTTGGTCTAAGCACATTGCTGCCACAAGGCACAGCATTTAACTGTAAATAGGGAAGCATTTTAATATATTTTTCAGTTTAATAAATTTAAGGGATTTATTATTACCTTATCCCAAACTTCACTGAAATGCAAGAATTCAATAAATAATTGTAGCGCAAGACTCTTGTCGCGCAACTGATTGATGATTTGCATGGAACGTGAACTGCCTAAAGCATGACGATTGCCATCATATTTATCAATAGTTGACTGCCAGCGTGGATCGGCAATGGGCAAATCCTCAGCCAAATCCTCAGCAATTGTAATGACAACTCTATAAACAAAAAAAAAATATAAATAAATTTATATTAATTTAATTAATTTATATTTGTAATATATTTACATTTACCTATCAAGCTTATAGACATCCGATGGTCCACCATTTGGATCAGTCTCTGCAACACTTTCCATTAGATCAGTGATAATAGTATTTACCATATTATTATTACGTCTCAAACGATATAGAAATGCTGCCTTCAGTTTGCCAACTTCATTATTATATTCTGAATATACATCATCAGGATCAAGCTGATACATTGGCAAATTGTTATCATTTTCACCAACTACGCTTGCATCTAGATTACTAAAACTTGCATTAAACGATAACGGTGCAAATAGATCTGGTGTATTGCAGCTGCTTAGATTTAATAAATCAGTGCCATCAAAATCACTTGGTGTAATCGAAACAAGGCCATGTGTGCGGCTAAAGAATAATGGCAAATGATTACAGACAGCAGCACTAAGTATGCGATCATCATGTAAATGAAATTCTATTTTCTCTGCTTCCATTTCAGCTGTTGGCGCTGCATTTGATAATATTAAGGGATAGACAACCTTTGGCGTATATAGATACATATGCGATGTGCCAATAATAATGCGAACACTAAGACAATCTTGCACTGTTTTCGTACTAAAGAATTTGTTAAGCTTCAATGGTGTAAAGCATTCCAAGCGCATATTCTCAGCCTGTGCAAGTGCCACAACTGCAGATAGATATATATATATATATATATGAGAGATTGGAAAAGGGAAAAGCGTTCATTGTGACTTACTTATGGCATAGTACATCTGTGGTGTATGCGATTGATTGACTGCACCCACAAGTATATATGAATAACCTCTAACAACATGGAAATCCAGAAAATGTATATCAATCTCAACATTATCATTGGGTACACGCACATTCCAGAATTTAAGCAGCATCATTTCACGTAGTTTACGCAATAATTCGGTATCCTCAAATATTAATTGCTCTGTGTTGCCTTTGTTGGACAAACGCCAACGTTGATAAGAACGATCCGAGAGTACAGCAACAATAGTTTCACCTGCCGGTAAATTACTTTCACAGGCCATGCCCACCAGTAACTAGTAAAATAGTTTAAGTTTATAAGACATTGCTAATCCTTTTAAGGCACACCATGCTCACCTGATCCTTATCACTACCATTGTTCATGCCAATCAACATCGATGCAACTTTTCTGCCAAAACCACCAAGCAAACTTGTCGACGGCTTAATGGTCTTATGATGCAATGTATAACGACCATTGGTCAGACCAACGCGTAAGAAAACTAATGTGCATGTAGAGGTAACTGCTAGATAACCTTGTTGTGTGGGTAAATTTAATAGCTGAACAAATTCCTGTCCAGTTAATATGGACAAATCAACGGAATTATTATCGTGTCCTATTGAAGGCCAATAACGTACATCTCCTGTGGCAGAGACTGCAATGCAAGATGCCAATTGTTGTCCCTTGATTTGAAAGACGCTAACCAATTCACTTTTGTGTCCAATATCGCTGTGCGGCAATGTAAGTTCACGACATTGTGCTGAGACACCGCCTCGCCTATGTTTACCCAAGCGAGGTGTGGAGATTGTCTTAGCAGCAGCACCAGGTGTATCCTTATACTGCCATATTAATAATCGTCGACCTTGAACAACCTAATGATATAATAAATATATAAATATTATAGAATGGACAATGCTTATTACTTACCCAAGCCCAGCCACTTTGTATTATCTTGGCAGAAACTGAGCTGGAAAGTGGACCAACAAATGTTAAAGCCTCATTGACGACAACGGGCAAAGTATTTCCATAGCTTTCGACAACATTATAATCAGATCTAATGCCCGGTATAGAATGTGTTGTTGAGCGTGCAGACAAACTTAATCGACTGTAAAAACATGCAAATAATATAAACAAGGATAATAACTTATATATATCTTAGCATACCTATTACTTAGCGCCGTTTTTCTCATGCCACCGCTGAGTTGTGGAGATGGATTTACGTTGCCGCCAAAAATTGATTTACGTGTACCATCTGCTGATGCAGGCATACTAACACGTCTTAAGCTTGGTGATGATTCGCTAGATGTACCATAAAGTTGTTTCTGCAAGCTGCGATCCATTGTGGTTTTGTATAATTTAAACAATTAACAAAACAAAAAACACATGCCGGCAACAAGCAAACGCATTTGCTATCGATGATGCATTGTATATCGATAGCTGTTCAGCTACTGAACTAAATTCATATGAACGTTATTTGAACGAAAACGAGAAAGAACAAATTGTGAACTAAATTCACAAGAGCAACAAATGTGAACGATATTTGAACGAAACGTACAAGAACGACGGTGGCAACACAAACGGGACACTGTACGTTGCAACGTTGGAATCGCTATGAATATGAACTATTTGTACAGGTTGCAGCCAGTGGCAGTCTACTGGGTCGTTCAACAACATCTGGCGTAGTGTTGCGTGCACAACATGATTTTGGAAATTTTACACAATTATTACAACGTGGGGATCGTATCATGTTCTATGGCACGTTGCACAATTCCCGTTTGTTGGCCAACAATGTGCGAGAACAGTATGTGCTTGGATCAAGTGCACCGCCACAGGTGGAGTTAAAGACAATTAAATGCTTGGATTGCACATCATCAGAACTTGGTTCATTGAGCATACAGCGAGCAGTGTTGACATCTCCAGTAGATGCACGTATGCAGGATCTGATGCGTGGTATTAAATATTTGTTAAATGCTTTGCTCAGCCCATTGATAACTTTCAAGTAGAGGAGGATGCCCTTCTCTGCCGCGTACCTTGCCATCCCCCTGATTATATTTTGAGATATTAGTATATAAAATAAAGAAAAATTATGTTTTATTGTTACATTTAGTTTGTTATTGTTTAATTGGAATTATCGCTATAATGATTTCGAGTCTGTTGACTCCGTTGATTGCTCATATTCTGGTGAGTTTTGTAGCAATTGTACGCCGGAAAGTAATAATTGACGATGGGCTGGATCATCGACGCCCAACATAACAAGATCGCTAACTTCAATGGTCTTGCAACGTGATATTGTAGTATAACCATGTTGCTGAAATTTATCCAAATAATATTCCATGGTGATTCGTACCAGCCAGTCGAGCACTTTTTCTAAGCACATTTTTCTGTGTGTTAGTCAGTTATGTTTTTCAACTGCAGCGCGCAAAAATATTGAATGTTGTAGTATCGATACTTATGGGAAGTCAACATGGTTTCAAAAAAAAAAATCGATTAATCTCACGCATAGAAAAATGTGCTTAGAAAAAGTGCTCGACTGGCTGGTACGAATCACCATGGAATATTATTTGGATAAATTTCAGCAACATGGTTATACTACAATATCACGTTGCAAGACCATTGAAGTTAGCGATCTTGTTATGTTGGGCGTCGATGATCCAGCCCATCGTCAATTATTACTTTCCGGCGTACAATTGCTACAAAACTCACCAGAATATGAGCAATCAACGGAGTCAACAGACTCGAAATCATTATAGCGACTATTGTGATAATTCCAATTAAACAATAACAAACTAAATGTAACAATAAAACATAATTTTTCTTTATTTTATATACTAATATCTCAAAATATAATCAGGGGGATGGCAAGGTACGCGGCAGAGAAGGGCATCCTCCTCTACTTGAAAGTTATCAATGGGCTGAGCAAAGCATTTAACAAATATTTAATACCACGCATCAGATCCTGCATACGTGCATCTACTGGAGATGTCAACACTGCTCGCTGTATGCTCAATGAACCAAGTTCTGATGATGTGCAATCCAAGCATTTAATTGTCTTTAACTCCACCTGTGGCGGTGCACTTGATCCAAGCACATACTGTTCTCGCACATTGTTGGCCAACAAACGGGAATTGTGCAACGTGCCATAGAACATGATACGATCCCCACGTTGTAATAATTGTGTAAAATTTCCAAAATCATGTTGTGCACGCAACACTACGCCAGATGTTGTTGAACGACCCAGTAGACTGCCACTGGCTGCAACCTGTACAAATAGTTCATATTCATAGCGATTCCAACGTTGCAACGTACAGTGTCCCGTTTGTGTTGCCACCGTCTTAATAATCTTTTGCCATTCGCCACAGAGTGTATCCTGCTGTGGATCACATTGAAATTGTTGTGCAATATTCTCACCATGCACACAACGCAACAATTTGCCCAGCCATGTGGGCAAATAGTTGGCTATGATGTCTTCCAAAACATTGGAGACACGCGCAATCTGCAGATGTGTGATGCGACCTTCCCATGCCACATACATGCCATTGAGATGGGAGCAACGTAGCTGTGCTTTAATCTTGTTCGGTTGCTCTTGTATTGGTTGTCCGCAAAGCTCATAGAAACGTTCCCATTGCAGTGCATCATCTGGCATTGTGGCATGATGAGCAACATTTGGTGGCGTAGATAATTGAACAGCGGGCAAAGCATTGAAACGTGATGTTTCCTTAATACTGGAAGTCATGTAGGGAAAGACCAGCAGACAAGCTGTGGTAAGGCCAACAAGTAGCTGCAAGTAAAAGATGATTATCAATTCTTGTCAAGATTCTTTTCATTAGCAATTACTTACCTGCAACATTGTAATATATTTCTGTGTGGCACGATTCAATGCCAAGACGCACGAGAGTATAATCACAAGAGAGCAGGCAATGACTGTAGTGCCCCAACGTAAATGTTCACTGGCCAAGCCAAGACTATCGATGGCCACAAAAACAGGCACCAGCAATGCTACAATGCCAAATAATGGCAAAAATAGAACAATGCCCGCCAAGCCAAGAGCAGCACGCACTGCACCAAATACTGTTGCACTTTGCGATGTCACAATGCAAACTTGTAGCCAGCTAAGTGTTACACAATGTGGTATCAAATATGTATACACACCATGCCAATTGGAACGTTTGGCCAATAGGATGAGCAAGATGGGAATCAATAGATAAAGTGCAGTGCGACAATTTAAACAGAATTCGATACCGTGGCCAATGACAAACGATGAAAATGTGGGAACTCTGAGATCAAGGAAACGCCAATGTGTAGATACCACTTCATCCATTTCATAGGGATACTTGGCCAAGACATTAACGGCAAATGATACAATAAGCAACCAATCAGGCAACAGATGTGATGATACATACATAAAGATGCCCAAGGTGATGAATGTGCAGGCGCCCGATAGAATTGTAAGCTCCGAATGTGGTAACCAAGCATCTGTGACCAGTGGATAGACAATTAGATTACATACAAAGGCACAAAAATAATATAAATATGGTTTCATATTATTGCGTAGAAAACGTTGCTCTGAGATTTCAGCTTCAATATTGTGATCGCCATAGCTGAGAAAAAGTCCAGACCAGATGCGAAAATCAATAAATTGTTGTTTAGTTTTTAGCATGCGGCAAGTGGACCATAACATGACAGCAAGACTTAGATAATAGCTAAGCATTGGCATCATTTGTCGTCCACCATCATCGATGATGCTCCACCAGGATAAAAGAACGAAGAGACTGCAACGTACACTTAATGGCAGCATTGTAGGCAGCGCAATAACTAAATTGATGAAACGATGATAGAGCAGTGTAAAGAATACCAATGGATGGAAGATTATTCGATAGAAACATGGCACATGATCCAAGCTTTGTGGATGTGGCGCTGATAATGTTAATGTTTCATTAACACTTGGCATGCGACCTGCACTGTAATTGGAGGCAGCTGATACAAGTTGTGCTTCTGTTATAAAACGACGACGTTCAACATTTGCACGTCCAATTGTAGCAGCATCTTCTAATGGTTCTTGCTCCCAATCACTGCTATCTTCATCCGTATTCGAAGAGGAAGCATCATCAGCAGCATCAGTATTATTGCCGCGACGACGACGTTTACGTTGTATATTATAAATGCGACGCATTTTACGCTCCAATTGTTTGGGTGTGATATGCTCATTGCCATTGGAGAGGCAGGCGAATAGTTCGCGTGCTGCTTTGCGTGCAGCACGTTCGCCTGGTGTCATTGCTAAGCAACGACGCACTTCATCGGCATTCTCAGCGGTAATACCATTGCCCTCCTTATAACATTTATGCAACAGTCGCACGGCCTCCTCATGTCCTTGCTGTGCAGCACTAACTAGCCAATGTACCGCCTTTTGGCTTTCATTTGCTACATTTGGTTCTATACGTAAAATATTTAATTTATTTAGCTTAGTTGTAAATATGTATTGTATTTAACTTACCAATTGCATTTTCTAATAACTTTTTGCCCAAATCATATTGTACTTGGGGACATCCTTCTTCTGCAATGTGTTCCTTTAGTTTGTTGAGTGAGGCGCGGTCTAAAGTAAATAAAATGAATGTTATAAGAGCTTGAAAAATGTTCATGGTGTGCTTTGGTTTTAATTAAATACCTTCTAGATTCCAGCGCCTCCTTTTGCTAACACCTGTCGGTGGATTTTGTGTCCAGGTGGCCATTTTAATCACCTGATTTATGATTGTTTACAATTTTACGTGCAATTAAAAGACGTTTCGAATAACATGCAATAAGAACTAAACTAACTCGTTGAACAAATTCCATTTTGTTCATTTCAAGTTTTCGTTCTTGTACGTTTCGTTCAAATATCGTTCACATTTGTTGCTCTTGTGAATTTAGTTCACAATTTGTTCTTTCTCGTTTTCGTTCAAATAACGTTCATATGAATTTAGTTCAGTAGCTGAACAGCTATCGATATACAATGCATCATCGATAGCAAATGCGTTTGCTTGTTGCCGGCGAGATTTGTTCAGTGTGCATGTGTTTTTTGTTTTGTTAATTGTTTAAATTATACAAAACCACAATGGATCGCAGCTTACAGAAACAATTATATGGTACATCTAGCGAATCATCACCAAGCTTAAGACGTGTTAGTATGCCTGCATCAGCAGATGGTACACGTAAATCAATTTTTGGCGGCAATGTAAATCCATCTCCACAACTCAGCGGTGGCTTGGGCGGCATGAGAAAAACGGCGCTAAGTAATAGGTATGCCAAGATATATATAAGTTATTATCCTTGATTATATTATTTGCTTGTTTTTACAGTCGATTAAGTTTGTCTGCACGCTCAACGACACATTCTATACCGGGCATTAGATCTGATTATAATGTTGTCGAAAGCTATGGAAATACTTTGCCCGTTGTCGTCAATGAGGCTTTAACATTTGTTGGTCCACTTTCCAGCTCAGTTTCTGCCAAGATAATACAAAGTGGCTGGGCTTGGGTAAGTAATAAGCATTGTCCATTCTATAATATTTATATATTTATTATTTCATTAGGTTGTTCAAGGTCGACGATTATTAATATGGCAGTATAAGGATTCACCTGGTGCTGCTGCTAAGACAAACTCAACGCCTCGCTTGGGTAAACATAGGCGAGCCGGTGTCTCAGCACAATGTCGTGAACTTACATTGCCGCACAGCGATATTGGACACAAAAGTGAATTGGTTAGCGTCTTTCAAATCAAGGGACAACAATTGGCATCTTGCATTGCAGTCTCTGCCACAGGAGATGTACGTTATTGGCCTTCAATAGGACACGATAATAATTCCGTTGATTTGTCCATCTTAACTGGACAGGAATTTGTTCAGTTATTAAATTTACCCACACAACAAGGTTATCTAGCAGTTACCTCTACATGCACATTAGTTTTCTTACGCGTTGGTCTGACCAATGGTCGTTATACATTGCATCATAAGACCATTAAGCCGTCGACAAGTTTGCTTGGTGGTTTTGGCAGAAAAGTTGCATCGATGTTGATTGGCATGAACAATGGTAGTGATAAGGATCAGGTGAGCATGGTGTGCCTTAAAAGGATTAGCAATGTCTTATAAACTTAAACTATTTTACTAGTTACTGGTGGGCATGGCCTGTGAAAGTAATTTACCGGCAGGTGAAACTATTGTTGCTGTACTCTCGGATCGTTCTTATCAACGTTGGCGTTTGTCCAACAAAGGCAACACAGAGCAATTAATATTTGAGGATACCGAATTATTGCGTAAACTACGTGAAATGATGCTGCTTAAATTCTGGAATGTGCGTGTACCCAATGATAATGTTGAGATTGATATACATTTTCTGGATTTCCATGTTGTTAGAGGTTATTCATATATACTTGTGGGTGCAGTCAATCAATCGCATACACCACAGATGTACTATGCCATAAGTAAGTCACAATGAACTCTTTCCCCCTTGCAATCTCTCATATATATATATCTCTATCTGCAGTTGTGGCACTTGCACAGGCTGAGAATATGCGCTTGGAATGCTTTACACCATTGAAGCTTAACAAATTCTTTAGTACGAAAACAGTGCAAGATTGTCTTAGTGTTCGCATTATTATTGGCACATCGCATATGTATCTATATACGCCAAAGGTTGTCTATCCCTTAATATTATCAAATGCAGCGCCAACAGCTGAAATGGAAGCAGAGAAAATAGAATTTCATTTACATGATGATCGCATACTTAGTGCTGCTGTCTGTAATCATTTGCCATTATTCTTTAGCCGCACACATGGCCTTGTTTCGATTACACCAAGTGATTTTGATGGCACTGATTTATTAAATCTAAGCAGCTGCAATACACCAGATCTATTTGCACCGTTATCGTTTAATGCAAGTTTTAGTAATCTAGATGCAAGCGTAGTTGGTGAAAATGATAACAATTTGCCAATGTATCAGCTTGATCCTGATGATGTATATTCAGAATATAATAATGAAGTTGGCAAACTGAAGGCAGCATTTCTATATCGTTTGAGACGTAATAATAATATGGTAAATACTATTATCACTGATCTAATGGAAAGTGTTGCAGAGACTGATCCAAATGGTGGACCATCGGATGTCTATAAGCTTGATAGGTAAATGTAAATATATTACAAATATAAATTAATTAAATTAATATAAATTTATTTATATTTTTTTTTTGTTTATAGAGTTGTCATTACAATTGCTGAGGATTTGGCTGAGGATTTGCCCATTGCCGATCCACGCTGGCAGTCAACTATTGATAAATATGATGGCAATCGTCATGCTTTAGGCAGTTCACGTTCCATGCAAATCATCAATCAGTTGCGCGACAAGAGTCTTGCGCTACAATTATTTATAGAATTCTTGCATTTCAGTGAAGTTTGGAATAAGGTAATAATAAATCCCTTAAATTTATTAAACTGAAATATATATTAAAATTCTTCTTTATTTACAGTTAAATGCTGTGCCATGTGGCAGTAATGTGCTTAGACCAACAGGTTATATATTAAGCGACATTAGTGAAAAGATTGTGGCTGCAATTGGTTTGCGTGCATTGCAGAGCAAGATGCCAAAGCTAATAGATGAAGCAATCGATATAACTGTTGCACGTTGGAATGAAAAACCAAATCATAATCTTACCTCCCATGATATATTCTATGTTAAATTATGTAAATTTCAAAATATCTTTGAAACATTCGTTGATATGGCTGAAAGTCGTGTGGCAGCACAAAATCGAACAACACATGCCGTGGCACAATGCATTGCAGATATCAATGTCATTATATTAGGCACATTGAGTCAAGTTTTCATGTATCGTGAACATTCAACAGATACTTTTAAGCTGCAAACGAATTCACTTGAAAATCAACCATGGACAGCTGCATCGGGCAGTTCGGGTGTACATGATTCACTTACACGTCTCATTGAGATAAGTGTTCGTTATGGTGCGCAATGTGTTAGCGAATCGGAACTTAAACATCAGCTATATCAACAGATATTAGAACTAATGGATATTGTATTAGAGGGACGCAAGAGTTATCTTGATAGTGTGCGTGATACCGAAAAATGTCAGGTGTTGCAACAGCAATTCGAAGCACAACGATTTGATCTTATATCAGTGTTAAGTATGTATAATTTTTAGTTAGTAAATATATAAATTTTTTTTTTAATTGTTATTCACTTTTAGTCAGAAATCAACAACATGAACGCGCTGCCAAATTAGCTGAAAAGTATTTGGATTTTCAGAGTTTGGTTATCATTTGTGATGAGACTGAGGATAAGGATCGTCTTGATGAATATACACGCAAATATGAAGAATATGATTTCTCACAATTTGCCATCAATTGGCATTTACGTCAGAATCGTCATGGTGAAGTCTTTGAACGTTTCAAGGGCAATCAAGCAGCATTAGCGCAATTCATGCGTGATCATCCATCACTTGGCTGGATACAGCTCATATTTAATGGTGATTTTGATCGAGCTGCCAAGGTTTTATTCGATTTGGCACAATGTGAAACAGAATTTGTTGCACGTAAAAAATCAATGTTATCATTAGCAAAATTAGCAACATTTGCCGAAAATCATGATATGCATGATATCGTTGAGAAAATTAATAATGAACTTACCGTCATCGAATATCAATCACATTTAGGTGATTATATATTACAACATTTTGGTTTCGATACTGCCGAACAGAGAGTGCTTAAACCAGAGGAAATTATAAATGTTTGTATTAAAACAAAAAAAAAAAAATATTTGAATTATTCTAAATTAATAATGAATTTCTTTCTATTTTCATTTAAAGTTATTTATTGCTGAAGAAAATGAAACGGCAACTGAAGTTGAATTTCGTAAAGCGTTAAGTCTACTAAACTATGTAGATCAACCATATGATATACGACACAAGATCTGGTGTGCGGCTATACAACGAGATAATTGGATAGATTATGATCCAAACAATGCTGTTTATTATATACAAAAATTATTATTTTTCCGAATCATAGAAATATCACAGATAATGGGACAAGAATGCGATAATGTACTGCCACCAATGGAGGACTTTTTGGATAGCATGGAATTAGGCGATTTGCCACAACAAAAACCATTTCAATATTTACTAAAATTAACGTATGAATATGCACAAGAAATGTTTAAAACTCCTGAAGATATGGAAATGTAAAAAACAATTTGCGCATTTTATTTTTTTTTGCCATTTTATTAAAGTTATTATGTTTATTTTTTAAGGCCATATATATAGTCAACTTTGTTTCTCTATAGACTTTTCAGTTGTGGACAGTTGTCAGTCTTGTTTGCTGTTGCGTTTGTTGTTTCTTACAAGCTCTCAAACGATTGGCATTATAATATATTATAGACTTAAGTTGCTTTGTGTGTCAGTTTGACGCGACCGGCGAAAGTATCTCAAGTGTGGCGAGCGGTACAGCGCAAAAAGAAGCCCATCAAGTGTTTGTTGCAACTTTAAACTAAGAGGTCGACTCTGGTCTCTTGAAGCTATTGCTCTTCAGTTGTATTTTGATCATGCCGGATGAAACAACGCCGTTGACCTCCGCTGCTGCTGCAGCTGCTGCTGCTGCCGGTGCCAGTAATTCTGGTGCTTATGTTGCTTTACCGCCATATCAGGGACCAAGTTATGTGTTTCCTGGTGGTGTCTCACCGCGTGCGCGACGTTCTAAAATGCAACAATTTCAGTGCTGCATGTCTGTGACATTTGTGTGAGTGTGAAATTTGGTGGAAAAGATTTAAGAATTTCTGGTGATTGGAAATAAAAATAAGTGAAGATTTTTTAGGAGATTCTTGAAATTAAATTAGTTTTGTTTATTATTAAATTTTAAGAAATTTTTTTAAAATTTATCTTAGGAAATATAAAATTCCTTAAAGATTTATAAAATCAAAGTTCCGTTTGTGATTACCATATAATATGCAAAAGCAATCGCTCAACGCCCAATGCATCGTTATTAACGTTTAGTCAACTATTTAACCGCAATTTATAATATCTCATATCTTAACCACAAGTCAATTTCACTTTCCCAACCCTCAGTGTGATTGTAATTGCCGCCTTATGCCTGGCGCTGTGGTTTAGTGGCAGCGGCTATGACAGCGACGTCAACGACAGCACTGGGAAAACCAATCCAAGTTTTTTTTTTGCCACAAATGAAACGGTTAGTGAAACATTGGCAGCCACCAAGACGCCAATACCGGATGAACCTGAAGCTGTCTGGGCATTGCAACATGAGGCAGTAAATGCTAAGGCAGGAGCACATGCTGTCAGTGCTGGCATAAAAGCATTGGGTGATCGTGAAATATTGGAGGAAGGATTACAGCCGGTTGCAACGAATACTCCGCAATATCGACATTATCGTTCGCTGAGCACAAATCCCGAGGCACGTAAGCTGGCGCGTCGGGGCTATGTGGAGAATCATGCCACCATGGAGATTGCACAAAGATTCAACTATAGCAAACAGCCCGGACGCAGTAATATTGGATTAGGTCCTATCATAGTGTTGCCAGATCCAACTGTTTTGCGTTTGGATTGTAATTTCAATGATCGATATCGTCGTAGCACCGGAGTCTGCAATAATAAGGAACATCCGCGTACTTATGGTGCTTCAATGGTTCCGTATCGACGCATGGTGTCACCGGATTATGCCGATGGTATTGCAGCTCCACGTGAAAGTCATATGCACCAATTGCCACCGGCACGTCAAGTTTCATTAAGTATTCATCGTTCCAGTTATGAAACTGATTCCAATTTTACTGTAATGCTTGCAGTATTTGGTCAATTCTTGGATCATGATATAACAGCAACATCATTGACTACATCACAGGAGGGTGATTCTATAGATTGTTGTGTATCCGGTATTGTGGAACAGCATCCCGAATGTTTTCCTGTGCATATTCTACCTGATGATTCTTATTATAAACAATATAATCTTAGCTGCATGAATTTTGTGCGTTCCGCTCCAGCGCCTACTGGCAGATTTGGACCACGTCAACAGCTCAATCAGGCAACGGCATTCATTGATGGTTCCGTAGTATATGGCAATCTGGAGCAGCGTCAACGTCAGTTGCGTAGCTATATCAATGGAACATTACGCATGTATCTGACAGATGATGGACGTGAATTGTTGCCCATCTCTGCGAATCCCGAAGATGGTTGCAATCGTATGCAGATGACGCGTCAGGGCAAATATTGTTTCGAGTCTGGTGATGATCGTGCAAATGAGAATCTACTCTTAACCTCAATGCATTTGCTTTGGGCGAGACATCACAATTACTTGGCACGTGGCCTGCATAAAGCGAATCCCGATTGGGATGATGAGCGACTATTTCAGGAGGCACGTAAAATACTTGGTGCACAAATGGCGCACATAACTTTCAATGAGTTTCTGCCTGTGTTGCTGGGTCGCAATTTAAGTCATGCTAAAGGTCTATTACCTGCTCGTGATAATCTCAATGCTCCAGATACATATGATCCTGAAGTGAATCCAAGTATTGCCAATTGCTTTGCAGCGGCTGCTTTTCGTTTTGCTCACACTTTGTTGCCGGGTTTGTTCAATGTATCCCGAGATAATAGCACACCCGAAGCAATAGAATTGCATAAGATGCTCTTCAATCCATTTTCCCTATGGGCACCACATGGCATTGATCATGCCATGATGACAGCATCCAATACGCCAGTATTACGCGTCGATCGTTTCTTTTCGCTGGAAATAACACAGAAACTCTTCGAGGGCACAGCTGAGGATCGGTTGCCCATCTGTGGCTTAGATTTGGTTTCATTGAATATACAACGTGGACGTGATCATGGCATACCAGCATATCCAGTCTTTCGACGACATTGTCATCTGCCACCTGTAGATACCTGGGAGCAAATGGCGCAAGCTATTGATAA
>JBAMBR010002088.1:0-30364 GCA_037044475.1 Zaprionus obscuricornis | reverse complement strand
TTTATTTTTTATTTTTATTTTTTAATCAATTTTTGAATCTTTAACTTTGTCTCTTTCTATTTTTATACTTTTATATCCTTCACTCTCTTTTTCTTGGAAATCTTTATATCTCAGAATCTTCATCAATTTGATTTTTCAGTTATCTAAATTTTTATCGGGGGGCATCCTTGAATTTTTTTCATGTTTTCTTTCGATTATTTCTTCGACTTTTTCTCCAAAAAGTCAGCTTAAAAAATCTTAAATATTACTTGTCCTTGAAGCATCCGAAATTTGTCTATTATTTCAATTGTTATAACCAATAGTAAGTTTATTTATTTATTTATTTTCTTTTTTATTTTATTTTATATTTAATTTTATTTTATTTTTTATTTTTATTTTTTAATCAATTTTTGAATCTTTAACTTTGTCTCTTTCTATTTTTATACTTTTATATCCTTCACTCTCTTTTTCTTGGAAATCTTTATATCTCAGAATCTTCATCAATTTGATTTTTCAGTTATCTAAATTTTTATCGGGAGGCATCCTTGAATTTTTTCATATTTTCTTTCGATTATTTCTTCGACTTTTTCTCCAAATTTAAATTTTCTTCTATTTTTAAATTTAAAATTTTTTATTTTTTTTTAAATTCTTCAACTCGCAAACTCTTAATATTTTCATATTCCCAAATCTCAACATTTTTATTTTCCATCCTTTCATCTCTTCATTATTTCAACTCTTCAATTTTACAAATCTCCAATTATTTATCTCATCATAAATTTATTTTTTAATCGTTCTTTAGTTACTTTTATTTTATTTTATTTTTTATTTTTTTTTTATGCTCTCCGCCAACTCTCTCTAATTTTTCATTTCATTTTCTCTTCAATTCTTCAACTCTTCATATTTCTACATATTTTCTGTGCTATTTGATTCTTCAATAAATTTTACGCAAAATATTTTGCATATGAAATGCAAATATTATCATATGAAATAATCAGAAAACTTAAACAAAATAAACAATGAAAAATGATTTATAGCAATGCACTCGACTCAAAGATACTCGGTACTTGTCACTCATAGATACCAGAGAACAGAGAGTGTGAGAGAGAGAGAGTAAATATATTTATAAACGACTCAAAAGTTTGACCTAGGCTCAAAAAGAAAAACAGACATTAACTACTTGTCTCTCTCGCACTCATAGATATTACTATAAATTTATATATGAAAAGTATCGAGTATCGAGTAGCGAGTATTAAATATAGTTTATAAAGAAGACATGACAAATCATGAGTGTGAGTGTGAGTGTGAGTGAGTGAGATAGATAGATAGATATAAGATTAGAGTTAAGCTTGGATTTGAAAGGTGGCATGTGGCATGGTGGCAGACATAAAGCTTAGTACTGGATGCGTTCAGTAAGTGTTAAGACACACTATGGAAGCATTGCTTAAGAATCAAATTTATAATAATAAAACACAAAGTGAACATAATGCTGCAACAGCAATGCAATTGTTTAATGTTAATGCAGTAAATGCATTTCAACTGCAGCAGCAGCAGCAACAACAGCAGCAACAAATGCAAACAATTGATGATGTAGAGTTACCAGAAGTTTTACAAATGCAATCTGAGGAACCAATGATGATCGATGCTAGCGATGATGATGCTATGCATATGCATCATCATAAGCGTAAGCATAAGCATAAATCAAAATCAAAGAAGAAATCAAAGAAGAAGAGCAAAAAACATCATACACGGCATTATAAGATGGAGCAAAGTTTTGATGATGAAGTTGAGGTGCAACAACAATTGCAACAATTGCAGGCATTGCAGTTGCAAGAGCAAATTCAACAGCATCAACAGCAGAATCAACAATTGCAGCTACAACAAGAATTTCAACAGCAACAGCAGCAGCTGCAACTTCAGATGCAACAGCAGCTGCCACAATTGCAAATGCATGCTACAGCAACAGCAACAGCATCAATAAGCAATGAGCAGCCGTTGATGCTTCAAGTGCCAAAAACAACATCAAGAATTGGCTTAAAATATAAATTGCGCTGCACCGACAACTTGCAACTTGCACCATTAACAGCTGCCTCAGTCGTAGCAGCAGCAGCTGCACCAGCAACAGCAACAGCAACAACAACAGCAGCAGCAACAATAGCAACAGCAACAGCTGCTGTGTCAACTGATGCTGGGACAGATGATGCTGTTGCTACATCAAGTCGCATGCGTTGGCATAATCGTAAGAAACGTATATTGGATCAATGGCGACTTGAGCATTTGCATGATGATAGCGATAACGATAACGATAATAGTATCGATATCGATAGCAATTGAAAACATATTTAATAATCTTCATAATCACCAAAAATAAAATACATATATTTAATCAATATAAAAAAAAATTATACTATAAAATACAAAAAAAAAAAACCTAAAATTGCATTGATGCTTTCACAGTAAAAGTAAGTTCTGTGCGTGTACTATATATGTGCTTCGTGTACGGTTCAAATATTAACATATTTTTATACCCGGAAATTATAGAAAATTATAGTATACTATACATCGATTAATGCTATTTCTCAGAACTGTCCCTTTCTTTCTTTTCCTATATTTTCTTCCCACATCTTCGGCCTTCAATTTTTTTTTTTTAAATTTTTAACGACTTTTTTTTTTTATATAAAATCAATTTATATCAAAGTGCCGGGTATTTTAAAGTTCTATACGTCAATTAATGATATTTCTCAAAACTGTCCCTTTCTTTCTTTCCCTTTCTTTCCTTCCTACATCTTCGTCCTTCAATTTTTTAAATTTTAATTTTTTTTTTTTTAAATTTTTAACGACTTTTTTTTTTATATAAATTCAATTAATATCAAAGTGCCGGGTATTTTAAGGTTGTATACATTTCCTTGTTATTTCTTTCTTTACAGTTTGTTCTTTTTTTTGGCATTTTATTTTCTAAAATCTCATGAACAATGCGCACAGCACGTGCTTGGCAAGCAAAATTAACAAAAATCCGGGCCCCCTGCCAAAACGAACCAAAAAAAAAAAAAATAAATAAAAATAAAGGGACACTACACGCATATGTATACCTCCCGTACCATCCGTAACTCCCGCCCCGCATACAAATATCAAGTTTTTCAACTGTTTGCTGTTAGATCTTTACCCTGAAATGCCATTTACAAGGCAATTATCTGACAAGCTGACCATAAAAATGCTCAATTACAACATCACGCATTACCAATAATACACGACACACACACACACACACACACACAGGATATACATACAGGACATACATACAGGACACACATGCATGCTTTAAATGTTCAACATAAATTATGCATTTTGGCCATAGTCGAATGTCGAATTTTTCATGAAGTTTTTCTTTTTGGGTTTTGGGGATGGAGCCAACAACAAAAAAAAAAAAAAAGGGTTCGACAGCAGCTCAAGAGTTCAACAGATTTTATGATAAAAAGCAAAAATTATTAGACTGGCAGCAAGCTAAATTTGAGCAGCTATACGACTAGTAAATATCCTAAAAAAAAAACTTAAATCAAAACTCAAAGCCAAGCAACGCTTAGTTATTCTATAAATCATATTTCCAGGGTATCTAAGCGTCGTTGCAGTCCTAGCCATAAGCAGTTTTAGCATAACGTTTAATTTCAAGAATTTTCTACTTTGTTTTTCTTTGATTTTCGTTCCGAGAAATTCAACAAAACAATTGCTTACAGGGTATTTCTATGTATAGTGTTTGTCTGTCTGCCTGTCTGTGTGTAGTATCTGTCTGTGTGTGTGTGTGTGTGTGTGTGTGTGTGTGTGTGTAATCGAAACTGATGAAAAGACCAAAAGCAACTAAAATTGAAACGGAAAGAAAAACTCTGTTCCAATTTCAATTTCAATTTCAAATTCGAATTGAAATCAGCTACAGAAATCAGAGCACTCAATTGCCGATACACAGAGACAACACACACATATACAACCCTAATACACACACACACACACACATTCACAGCCATAGATACATAGACACTGTGCACACTTTAACAAAATGCAACTAAATTCGTTGCAAAAAGCATTTAAATGCTTCGAACCAAAAAAAAAAAAAATAAAATATAACAAGAAATTAAAGTTATCTACGACAAGACGAAGTTTTTATGCTCTACATTTATCATAGTTATAGTGCTGCAACTCAGCTTAGACTCAGCATTGCATTGACTAAAATCAAATTTAACTAATTTCAAATATTAGGATTAACAATTAAATAAGTTTATCCTATAAAAACTTAAATTCCAAAATATCCTTTCCATGATAGCTTTATGATATAGTTAACCAATTTATACCAAAATTTAGCAGGCATGTATTAGACATTATTAAAATTAAAACCTTTGAGTTTTAGCCAAATAGCTCAACAAAGAAAATAGTTTTTCATACAAAATTGTAATTTCCAAAGTATCCTTTCCATGGCAGCTATATGATATAGTTAATCAATTTATACCAAATTTAGCAGGCATGTATTAGATATTGTTAAAGTTAAAGTCTCTGAGTTTTAGCCAAATAGCTCAACAAAGAAAATAGTTTTTCATACAAAATTGTAATTTCCAAAGTATCCTTTCTATGGCAACTATATGATATAGTTAACCAATTTATACCAAATTTAGCAGGAATATATTAGACATTATTAAACTTAAAACCTCTGAGTTTTAGCCAGATAGCTTAACAAAGAAAATAGTTTTTCATATAAAATTGTAATTTCCGAAGTATCCTTTCCATGACAGCTATATGATGTAATATTCCAATTAAAACCAAATTTGGCGAATATGTAGAGGTTAGCACTAAACTTTAATTTTGTAAATTTCAGCTGGATAGCTAAACAAACAAAATGATTTTCATACATATACATCAAATTCCAAAGTATCCTTTCTAAGATATATTGTTTTGTGTGTTACAATTTAGCTTATTTTGACTTGAAACTTAAAGTGATAGAGGAATATTATTTAGGAATATACATTGTATGCTACACAGCGTTACAAACTGTTCGATAAAGTTAATGTTATACTCTCTATAAAAGTGTATCAAAAAAAAGAAAACAGGACAAAAGTGCGACAGAGTTTGATATCGGCTCATTCAGTAGAATGGCGAGGGCGTAGTGTATAGAGGGATGGATGGTGAACAGGGTGATGGTGTTGGCAGAGCGGGGGATGATAGCTGGTAGACAATTTAATGCCGGAAATAGTTTTTCAAGCTATGCCTAAATGCAGAGAGAAAAATAGATGACAACAACAATGAGAAATAGAGTAAGGCAAAAGAGACATGATGGGAGACAGATAGAGAACGAGGGAAAGTGGGAAAGGTACAGCAAGCAGGGGAAAAAGTTTTAGATTAGAGTTTAGTTTGTGTCAAGGGTGTTTTGGTAGTTGCGGTACTTCTTCTTCTTGTTGTTGTTGTTGTTGCTGTTGCTGTTTTTCTGTAACTGCAAAAATAAATTTACTAATAAAATGCCAAAAATGTTTGGCCTCCCAAGCGTAGAGGGACTCTACTCTCTCTCTCTCTCTCTGTCTGTATCACTCTAGCACTAGGTCAATAGTAGAAAGTGGAAGTGGTGCGTGGGTGGAGGGGGGCAAAAAAAAAAAAAAAAGGTTACTTCATGGCATCTCGAGTCGAGCATTGACTGTGTCTAAAGGGGCAAACATTTTGTAATGAACATATTTTAAATGCATGCCACGCACCCAAACAACAACAACAATAACAGCAGCAGCAGCAGTAGCAGTAGCAACAACAACAACAACAATTTTCGGGTGTTCAAATGAATCTGAAAATGAGCGTAATTTAGGCTTTGACCTTGCCAACTTTTTGCCTTTACAATACAGTTACGAGCCAACGAACTGAAGTGATGGGTCTGGTCATGGTGAGAGATGACGAGTCATAAAACATTTGGTTGTCTGTCGCTGTAAACGAAACGCTTATAAGAGAGATATACAGAGGGAGAGAGAGAGAGAGAGAAAGAGATAGCTAGCGGCAACAGGCTTGCCTGTTCTTTTACACTCACACACGCTTAGAGTCCCCAAGGTCGTCGTCGTCGTGTGAACCTAACCGGAACTGGACCTTAAAGATACGAGACGAGACGTGTGAATGATGTGAATGTTGAATGTGAATAAAAGTATATAAAAGATGAAGCAGTAGCAGCAGCAGCAACAGCAAGAGTAGCACAGGGAAGTGTAAAAAAAAGGGGCAGCAACAGTAACAGTAGCAGTAGCAGTAGCGATGAAGCAGTAGATGTTGCCGCCATGAAAACTCAACTCGAAAAGATCAAAGCAATCGATAGCATACATAAAGAAAAGGCAAAAATATATACAAAAAAAAAACTCTAAAGGAATCTCAAACATTAAAAGAAAGAGAAAGAGAGTAAAATCTTTTTTGCTATTGAAATGCTGGTTAAAAAGGACCAAAATTTAGAGAGATGCAGGGAAACTGCTTAAAAAAAAAATTTTTGTCGCTTTAAGAAGCTTTTTTTTTGCAAATTTTTAAAAGTTGCAAAATGAAAGACCAAAAAAAAAAATACAAATAAAATCATAAATTTAATTAGCTAAAGATTAATAATTGTATTACATAGCTAACTAAAGGGAAAGAATTAAATTTAACAATATTAAAGAAAATTTTTTTACTATTGCAACCGAATTATTGTTATAGGACTTTCACAAAATTTGCCTAGCAAATAAAAGTTATTACAAATAAACAAACAAAAAATTTCATACAAAAACCTGATAATGTGGTGATCCTTTGTATGACAGCTATATGAAATAGTCATGCGATTTGGATAATATTTGGCAAATACGTTTAAGTTATCACTAATATTAAATGAGGTTCATTTCAATCGGATAGCCTAACAAACAAAAAAATTTTCCTGAAAAAACTTAATTTTGTAGTGGTCCTTTCTATGACAACTATATGAAATAGTCATGCGATTTGGATAATATTTGGCAAATTTGTTTAAGTTATCACTAACATTAAATGAGGTTTATTTCAATCGGATAGCGTAACAAACAAAAATATTTTCTTAAAAAAACTTAATTTTGTAGTGGTCCTTTCTATGGAAGCTATATGAAATAGTCGTGCGATTTGAACCAAATTTTGCAGACATGTATTAGTTATTACAAAACTTAAATCAGAAACATTTCAATCGGATGGCTTAACAAATATCCCTATTTTCCCCTAAAAAACCGCATTTCCAAGCGATCCTACCAATGACAGTGTATATATTATATATAGCTATGTGTTAGCTAAAATTAATATACCATCTGCAGGTGTATAAAACAAACGTTCTTTATACAATTTGAACTCTTTTTATGTTTAACGAATTCCTAGAAATATTTTAGATGAATTTTATAGCCTTAAGCTTTGATGCAAAGCTATGGAAAATATGATGAAAAAAAAAAGCGTTAAGCGCATGAAAAAAGAAGATCTAAGAAATTTTTATATTCTTTGGAATATTTAAATCTTAAAAATTATTAATTAAACTTTGTTTCAGTCTATCACTGTCTCTCACTCTCACTCTCTCTGTCTCTGTCTCTTTCTCTTTGTGTAATAAGCTTCAATTGTTGCCATGTCAATTATGATTGATGGCAATCAATAAATATTTGTCGTTATTTATGTAAATTCTTTTTTTAATTACTCTTCAAGCAACAAGCACAAAAGCAAAAGAAGAAGATGAAGAGGAAGCAAAGGAAGACAACAATAACAACAAAAACAAGGACAACAACAACGACAGTGATGAGATGGAATATGCAGAAGCAAAAGAAGGAAGCGAAACGTAAGTTAAGGAAGCAAAAGAGAAAGGAACAAAAACAAAAACGACAACAGTATAAACAGCAGCAAGAGCAGCTAAAGCATCAACAGCAGCATGAGATGCCATCGAATGACCCCATGCAACATCAAAGGCATTTCGCCTTTGCTAAAGTGAGACAGTGAGACAGTGGCGCAAGCAAGCAGCAAGCACAATGCTTAAAGCTCAATGCTCAATGCTGAATACTGAAGATGAAGATGAAGTGAATGAAAAGTTAGCTAAGCGAATGTGCGCTGCTATTGTGAGGGGATGCAAGGGATGGCTGGTAGGTAGAGTGATGAAGCAGCAAAACTATGAAAGATACTTGGGGGCATGAATTAATTTTGAAGCTAAATGCGAAAAAAAAAACAGCAGCAACAACAACAACAATAACAACAAACAATTTGGAGGAGGAAATCTTTTGGCCGTCGGCGGCGCAAACAGCAAAGTGCCAACAAAAGGAAATCCAAAAGAGATGATGGCAAGACATTGATAAAGACAGAAAGAGAGAGAGAGAGGAAGAGAGAAAGAGAGAGTTGGGAGGGAGGGCGTGAAATTTGCAATTGGTTGATATTTTCAAATCCAATGATTTCCAAGAACTTTTCTCTATTTTTTTTTTTTTTTTTTTTTTTTTTTTTTGTGCAAGTGCATAAAGAATAGCAGCAGCGGTGTGAGTGGCAACAGAAGCAGAAAACCAAAAAAAAAAAAAGTAGAAGAAAACAAAAGGAAAACAAAAAAAAAGTACAGAATGCCAAAAAGAAATTGTTGGAAAATTGAAATGAAAAATTTATTAAAAAAAAAATAAAAAAAAATAAAAAATAAAATTGCATAAAGTCGAAATTGACAAAAAATACACTAAAAAAAATAAAATAAAATAAAATAGAGAAAGAAAAACAAAAAAAAAGAAAAAAAAAGGTTCAAGCTTAAGCTCTGAAAATCTTAAAAAAAATAAAAATAAATTTGCATAAAGAAAGTCGACAAAAAATACACTAAAAAAATAAAATAAAATAGAGAAAGAAAAAAAAAAAAACAAAAAAAAAGGTTGAAAAAAAAATATTTTTCACATTTTTTTTCTAGTAAAAAGCTTTGAAAATCTTTAAAAAATTATATAAAAAAAAAATATTGAAAAAAAATATATTTTTCACTGTTTTTTTTTTCTAGTAAAAATTCAAAAGCAAGTTCAATTGAAAAAGTCCAATTAAAGCCAGAAATTAGCTCAAGAGTTTTCTTCTTTTTTTTTTCTTCGTTCGCTTATAAAATGCGAAGCAGCAGCAGCAACGGCAGCAGCGACGAAAAGTTGCTCAAAACTTATGCTGCTGTTGCTTGCTTTTCCTCTGTCGCTGCGTCTGCCATTGCTATTGGCTTGCTGCCGCTCTTACTGCTGCCTAAAAACTTGAGTAGGGAAATTTTGTTTAAAGTTTGATTTTTATTTTTTTTTTTTGGGTGGAGGGAGACACAATTAAAAGCAAAGTTATATATGTATGTAAATATCAGCTATATATATATATATATGTAATAATGTTGGGCAAAAGTATTTTTTTTTTTTTTGTGAAAGCAGTGAAAGAAAATCGTATAAGAACTTACCAAAAAAAAAAAAAAGAAAAAAATTGTTTTTTCTTTTGTTTTGTTTTTGACTACTGCAGCTGACGCTGGCGTTGACGTACGAACGTTGACGCTAACGTTAACGTTAACGCTGACGTTGTCGTTGCCGTTGCCGTTGCCGCTGTCGCTGACGTTCGCTTGTTGACGTTGACGCTGACGCTGATGCTGATGTTGATGTTGATGACGTTCGCTTGTTTGTCCTTTGCCTTTGGGCGGCAAGTGAATCAAATTTTGAAGACAACACAAAAAGCAAAAGTAAAAACAAAAACACACATACACATACACATACGCAGACACAAAAAAAAAAAAAAAAAAAATTTTTTATACGACAGTAACGCTGTCAATTGTTTTGGTGGGCGTGGCCGTGGCGCAGGCCGTGCCAAAAGTTTATTATTATCACTTGGTTTTTTTTTTTTTTTTCTTTCGCTGCTTTTACTCTCTTCGTCTCTCTGCGTCAATCTCTCACGCTCTTGTTCTCTCTCTCTCTCTCTCTCGCTCTTTAATTACTTTGTATTTTGACCGTTAGCTGGCGACAACAACAAAGTTGATGATGGCGAACTGCAATGAAATAAAACAGAAAGAGAATGAGTAAAAAAAAATAAATAAAAATAAATTAATATGCTACATAAATAAATACATATCCTCCATACACACACACACACACGCACACACATACATATGCATAAAAATATTAAAACATATATATATATAAATATATATTCGAATTATATTAAAATTGGCGTTAAATTGCATTTTATTGTTTGTATTTTTTTTTATTTTTTTATTTTCTTGACATTTTCAATATTTTATTTTTTTTTTATCAATTTTTTTTTTTTTTTTGTTAAATATTTTTAATTAGCTTTCGTCGAATGCAATTTTCCATGCGTTGAAAATTTGCATAATAAAATAAAATAAAATCAGAATTTAATGTAATCTACAGCATGGCGATATTTTTGATACACTTTCTTTGCAGAAAAACGAGAGAATTTTGCATGCAAATTTGAACTTTTCTATGACAGCTATATGATATAGTGCTTCGAAATTTGGTTTAGATGTATAAGTCGTTATTAAACTGAATTTCTGCAAGTTTCAGTCGGATAACTTCACAAACACAAAAATTATATAATAAAAACTGCATTTTCGGCCGATCCTTTCTATGACAGCTATATGATATAGTGCTTCGATTTAGACCAAATTTAAGTCAGATGTATAAGTCGTCACTTAAGTGAAATGCTGTAAGTTTCAGTCGGCTAACTTCACAAACACCAAAGTTTTCTATATAAAAATTGAATTTCCAAAAGATCCTTTATATGACAGCTATATGATATAGTGCTTCGATTTATATCAAATTTAAGTCAGTTGCATGAGTCGTCACTTAAGTGAAATGCTGTAAGTTTCAGTCGGCTAACTTCACAAACACCAAAGTTTTCTATATTAAATTCAATTGCCCAAAGATCCTTTCTATGACAGCTATATGATTTAGTGCTTCGATTTAGATGAAATTTAAGTCAGTTGCATGAGTCGTCACTTAAGTGAAATGCTGTAAGTTTCAGTCGGCTAACTTCACAAACACCAAAGTTTTCTATATAAAAATTGAATTTCCAAAATATCCTTTCTATGACAGCTATATGATATATTGGTTTGATCTTACCGGCTTCGACCTATATACAGCTTATGTGCATAGAGACTATGTATGCCAAGTTTCATTGTGCTAATTGTAAAACTAAGCTAAAAACCGAAAGGTTGCGCGGTTGGGACGGACGCTCGGATAGATAGTGCCTATTGTCGCTGCTCATTAAGAGCGTATTATAGTATACCTTGTGGGGTTCTACGACAGCTAGCTGCTAGACACAACTAATATGCCTTTAGCAAGCGTATAAGAAACTGAGCTGAGCTGAATGTGCAGCACTGCGGCAGCGACAGCGACGAAGAGTAAAGAGTGCACAAAAAAAAAAAATAAATAAATAAAACCGCATTTAATTCAGCTCAATTTAAATTAATAAATTTTCCACTCTCTCTCTCTCTCCCTTGGCAAAAGTAAATTAGGCTATAAAAATATACGAAAATATAAAAATGAAATAAAAAAAAAAAAGAAGGAAAAAAAAAAGTAGGAAAATTAATTTCAAACTTGTTGACTTTTCGCCTTTGCTTGTTGAAACTTGTTGCACGGTGAGCGGAGCGACGAAGAAGAATTTGAAGAGCTTTATTTTTTTTTTTTTTTTTTTTTTGTATGCCGCAGACTGCTGCACAAAATTGCGCTCAAGTGCAACTGTTAGTGCTCGCTCATTAGGCGCCTAATCGACTCAATGAACGAACGGAATTGAGTGTGTTAGTTGCTTGTAGAGGGGGAATTGGGGGATGAGGATAGAAAGGGGAGGGGAGCAAAAGTTGAAAAGTTGATATGAACGGAAGAGAGAGAGAGAGAGAGAGAGAGAGAGTTAGACTTATTATGACCATTGCCTTACCACGTGCTATTATTATACTATTGCTGCTGGCGTTGCGTTTGCTGCTGCTACTGCTACTGCTGCTGCGTGTGCTGCGGCAACAGTTGAGCGTGGAGTACTACTACAATGTGAGTAAACGTGTAAACGAATGTAACGCGTACGCGTGTTGATTGGCAGCCGCAGCCAATTAAATGTTCAGTGTGCGTAGACTACTCTACGTCGTCATCGTTGACGTCTAAAGCGCCGCCGCCGCTTAAACTGTAAATAGATGAATGGCAGCCGCGACGCGCGATGCAATGCTGCTAGGCGAATGTTGAATTCGCCTGTCAAACGTTGACGTTAGACTCGAACTGCGTAAATGACTGTCGACTGTCGACTGTTGACTGTCGACTGTCTGCATGTGTGAGTGTGAGTGAGATAGCGCGCACGTTACATTGATTAGAACTAGACAAAATGCACATGTGTGTGTGTGTGTGTGTGTGTGTGTGTGTGTGTGTGTTACTGCAATACAATGGCAATAGCATTTTTGCAGCTGCCTGTAACATGCATATGCATGCATGCAAGCACATGCACATACATGCACACATATGCTTGGTTATGACTCTCTCTCTCGCTCTCTCGCTCCTGCTTACACTGCTGCTGCTGCTGTCTACACCCCACGGCAGTCAGCTGCTGCATTTTCTTTTATATTTTTTTTTCACTCTCTCTCTCTCTCTCTCTCTCTTTCGCACTCTCTTTGCATTCTTTTTGCCATGTTACGAATATGCAATGTTAGCAGCTGCTTCCTGACTACAAGAGCATTGGCACAGGCACAGGCACAGGCACAGGCACAGGCACAGGCTAACCACCCCAAAAGGCAGTTACATATACATGCATGTATGCGTCTGTGTGTGTGCATGTGTATGTGTTGAGTGTGGTCAGCTCTTGGTTTCTCTTGCTGTGCCTTGCGCTCTCACTCTCTTTACACGCGACGCGTCGAAATTCGCTGCGTTTTGTTGTTGCTTTTTTTTTCTGCTTTGCTTTGTTTTGTTTTGATGCCTTGCGGTTTTTTCGTTGGCGCGTCGCGACAGAACAGCAGCAGCAGCAGCGACAGTAGCGGCAGAAAAAAATAAACCAACAACAAAAAAAAGCAATGTAAAGCATTAGAAATCGAAATTGTACAGGCGGCAGGCAACTGGCAGTTAAGATTTGAGCTTCAAGATAAACAGCTAAACAAATGCCAGCAAAAAGAAATTAACACTGAGAGCGAGCGAGTGAGAGAGATAGATAGACACACACATGTGGTTGACAGTTATGTAAGTTAAACTTCGACCACTAAACAAACACTTTAATTTTGTGCTATGAGAACTTAATGTTGACGCTATGAAATTTTGCCGAGAATTTTTTTTAATGGTTAAAATTAAAATAAAATAATAAGAATAAAAATAAAATAAATAGTAATATACATAATAATAATAAAAATAATTTAATTTAATTAATTTAATAAAATTAACAAAAATATTAACATAATAGAAATAATTTAATTAATTTCATAAAAATAAAATAAAAATATAACAAGAAAAATTAACATATAATAATAAAAATAAAATAATAATAACAAAAATAATAATAATAAAAATAATTTAATTTCATTAATTTAATAAAATTAAAATAACATATAATAATAATAATAATAATATTAATAATAATAATAAATACAAAAATAATAAAAATAATAGCAAAAATAAAAATACAAATAATAATAATAATAAAATAATAATAATAATAAAAATAAAAATAATTTCATTTCATTAATTTAATAAAATTAAAATAAAAATAACATATAATAATAATAATAATAAATATAAAAAAAATAAAATAATAATATTAATATTAATAATAATAATAAATACAAAAATAATAACAAAAATAAAAATACAAATAATAATAATAATAAAATAATAATAATAATAAAAATAATTTCATTTCATTAATTTAATAAAATTAAAATAAAAATAACATATAATAATGATAATAATAAATATAAAAAAATAAAATAATAATATTAATATTAATAATAATAATAAATACAAAAATAATAAAAATAATGACATAAATAAAAATAATAATAATAATACAAATAATAATAATAATAAAAAAATAATAATAAAAATAATTGAAATTAATTAATTTCATAGAAATAAAATAAAAAAATAACAAGAAAAATTAACATATAATAATAAAAATAAAATAATAATAATTTAATTTCATTAATTTAATAAAATTAAAATAAAAATAACATATAAATAAATATAAAAAAAAATAAAATAATAATAATAATATTAATATTAATAATAAAAACAAAAATAATAACAAAAATAATAAAATAATTATAATAATAATACAAATAATAAAAATAATAATAAAAATAAAAAATAATTTAATTTCATTAATTTTATAAAATTAAAATAAAAATAACATATAAATAAATATAAAAAATAAAATAATGCTATAAATATTAATAATAATAAAAACAAAAGTAATAAAAATAAAAATAATCCTAAAAATAATTTAATTAATTTAATTTAATAAAAATAACATAAAAATAAAAATAATAAAATAAATTATAATAAAAAAAAATAATTTTAATAAAAATAAATGAATTTTGTTTAATTTCTGCGCAACTTTAATTATTTAATTATTTTGATGCGACAAGTTTGTGCAACATCGTGCTGTTGTGCCTTATCATGTTGCAACTGTCAATAGACTTTATATTTGGCTATCTCTTTTACATACACTCTCTATCTCTCACTCTCTCTCTCTCTGTCTCTGAGTCTCTTTCTTTGTCTGACTATCATGCAACAAAGTTGCATGCTCTGCACCTGGCTGGCTGCTTGTTGTTTATGCGTTGCAAATTGGTGCAGCAAAAGGTAAAACGCCCTTAAAAAAAAAAAATCCACTCGACACTCGATGTTGCAGATAGCATTGAATGCAGCAGCAACAGTAACAGCAGTCGCGGCAACAGTGGCAGCAGCAAAGCCAAAAGCCAAAAACACAAGTAGAAGGCGCAATGTTGCAGACCACGCTTGCTGCCCTGCACAGTTCTACACACACATACACACAGACAGACAGACAGACAGTGTGTTGACAATGTTTACACAGTCTATTTTCATCGTCTCTCTCTCTCTCTCTCACTCTCTTTTGCTCTAGCTATCTCGCTCTTTCTTGGCAATGCTTTCGTAATTGCTTATGCAAATTTCACAGCTGCAAGTACTGCAAGCCGGAAGCAGTGTAGCTGCCTCTCAACTCTCAACTCTCAATTCTCCCTCTCGCTCTTACACTCCCACGCTGTAGGCCAAGCACTTGACTAGACGGCTTCTTCTTCTTCTACTTCTTCTACTTCTTCTACTTTCAGCTTCCTTTCTTTCTGCTTTTTTTTTTTTGGCTGTGAGTTTTGTTGGCAAGCATTGAGCTTACCTTGTTGCACTACCTATCTCTCTCTCTCTCTTTCTCTCACTCCTTATCTCACTTGCACTCAACCCTTAGATAAAGCTTGCGCTCATTTTCATTGTCAACGTCACGACGCTGCGTTGCAAAGCATTTGCATAGCACAAAATGAATTTTGCCTACCTCCCCCACAATTTGCTCACTTCCTCCTCACTTCTCACTCCTCCAATTCTCACAGTGTAATTTTTAATGTGCAAAACAAATACAAATTAAAGCAATGTAAATAAAAGCGTTGCCAGCTCAAGCTAAAAATTAAAATAAATTCCAAAAAGTTGTAAGTATAGAGAAAGAGAGAGGGAGAGAAAGATA
Organism: Zaprionus obscuricornis; assembly: GCA_037044475.1. Classification (NCBI taxonomy): domain Eukaryota; kingdom Metazoa; phylum Arthropoda; class Insecta; order Diptera; family Drosophilidae; genus Zaprionus; species Zaprionus obscuricornis. Next base: position 14,728 of record JBAMBR010002088.1, on the reverse strand, counting down.
GATAGAGAGAGAGAGGGGGGATAGTGGATCAGTGGCATTGCTTACTGTTTTCAGCTTCCTAGTGCGAAGCGCATGAAATTTGCATAATAAAATCATTCGCATGTGTTTGTATGCAACTCTTTCTCTATCTCTCTCGCACTCACACACACACACACACTCACATATACACACTGCGCATATAACCATAAAAATTCTTGATTCTTGTGAAAGAAAGCGAGAAAAAAAAATAAATATTGTCGCCAAAAGTTTTGCAACAATTGAAAAATGTTTTTTTCATCGTAGTATTTCCATATTTTTTTTCTTTCTTTTCCAGCTATTTTTCCGTTGACAAAAAATCAAATTTCATGTGTCATAAATGTTGTGCAACGTATAGGAAATTGCTTTATTTACGGGTATTTCATAGGTCGTGCAAAGTTGTTTTTTTTTCTATTGTTATTCATGTGAATCATTTATATTCATATGAATTAATATGCAAATTTATTTATTTGATTCATATTCATTTTCATATTCATATTCATATTCATATTCATATTCATATTCATACTCATATTCATACTCATATTCATATTCATATTCATATTCATATTCATATTCATATTCATATTCATATTCATATTCATATTCATATTCATATTCATATTCATATTCATATTCATATTCATATTCATATTCATATTCATATTCATATTCATATTCATATTCATATTCATATTCATATTCATATTCATATTCATATTCATATTCATATTCATATTCATATTCATATTCATATTCATATTCATATTCATATTCATATTCATATTCATATTCATATTCATATTCATATTCATATTCATATTCATATTCATATTCATATTCATATTCATATTCATATTCATATTCATATTCATATTCATATTCATATTCATATTCATATTCATATTCATATTCATATTCATATTCATATTCATATTCATATTCATATTCATATTCATATTCATATTCATATTCATATTCATATTCATATTCATATTCATATTCATATTCATATTCATATTCATATTCATATTCATATTCATATTCATATTCATATTCATATTCATATTCATATTCATATTCATATTCATATTCATATTCATATTCATATTCATATTCATATTCATATTCATATTCATATTCATATTCATATTCATATTCATATTCATATTCATATTCATATTCATATTCATATTCATATTCATATTCATATTCATATTCATATTCATATTCATATTCATATTCATATTCATATTCATATTCATATTCATATTCATATTCATATTCATATTCATATTCATATTCATATTCATATTCATATTCATATTCATATTCATATTCATATTCATATTCATATTCATGCTACAAGTCTAGCATACCTTCTGCAAGTGCAGCTGCTGCTAGTACCACTTAAACATCCAATGGCAAATTGCGCTGTGCCTTATCTCAACGCAACATCAAACTGTACAGTTTGAGAGGCGCTTGAAATTTGTTGCTAGCTTTTTTTTTCGCGGTCAGTTGCTGTGCATAAATTCAAGTGGCAAAGAATCACAGACGCACGCACATGAGAGCGTGAAAGAGAGAGAGAGAGAGAGAGACAGACACATAGAGCAGTGCCGCAAGTGCTATTCATTAGTTGCCACAAGTTGCAAGCTGCAAGTTGCAAGTCAACGAAAAAAAAAATATAAAAAAAAAAATTTCAACTTGAAATCATTTTTATGCTGTTTGTCTGTTTGTTTGTTTGTTTTAAGCCTAACGGCAATTTTATTTGCTTGTGGACAGTGGGCGTGGCCATGCAAGAGGCGCGTGGGTGGACGTGCAAGTGGCAGTGGGTGAAGTAGACATGGAGCGTGGGGTTGGGGGGGAGGGGGAGGGTAAGGGAGTCAGCAATGCAGCTGCGCCACAAGCTGCTTGATTTATGGCCCAGGGGCGTTGCACGAGTGACTTTTCGCGCGGATCTCTTTTCACTCGCTCCTCACTCTCTCTCTGTCTCTTCCTGTCCTTCTTCTCTTCTCCTACTCAGTGTCTATTCTAGCCATTGCAAGGGTTAAGCTCCAGCTGCAACAAGATTTTTGTGTGTGTGTATGTTGCAACTTACTCTCATTTAATCAGCGTAAAAAGAAAGAGTGAGAGTGTGTGTGTGTGTGAGTGAGGCAGCGATATTTGCCAACTTGCACTTGACAAGCCAAAAAAAAAAATAAATATATAAACAAGAAAGAAGAAAACGCAAAAACAAAATTTTTTATATTGAAGTAGCTATAAAAACTGAGAATAAACTATAAACTTTTATAGCTACTAAAGATATATATTAATGGCAGTTGTTGTTGTTCATATTGTTGTTGTTGTTGCTCAACTGTTATACAACTGTTCTACACTCATAATAATTCACTTCAACTTTAAAGCAAATCTTTGCAAAATATTTTCAATAATTTGCACAACATTTTCAAAAAAAAATAAAATTGAAAAATATTTTAAAAATTTGTTTAAAATTTTCAAAAAAAAATTTTTTCAAACTTTAAAAATAAATTTTTTAAAATTTATAAAAAAAAAAAAATATTTTTTTTTTAAATGTTTGCATCAAAATCTGCAACAAAATTTTCGAAAATTTTTAAAAACTTTATTTTTATTTTATTTTATTTTTTTATACTTTATTTTTATATTTTAAAAAAAATTTTCAATATTTTCAAGAAATTTGTTTTTCAAACTGTAAAAATAAATTTTTAAAAAATAAAAAAAAAAAAAAAAAATTTATTTTTAAATGTTTGCATCAAAATCTGCAACAAAATTTTCGATAACTTTTGTATAAAAAATTAAAACAAAAAATTTTAATAAATTTTAAAACAGAATTTTTAAAAAAATTTCGTCAAATAAATCTCAACTGATAAATCAAAATTCTTTATTTTTTAAGGCTTATTTATAGGTTTTTCTTGTCGTTGGGCGTATCAATAAATTTTATTGCGTATTTAAGGCGAGGCACTGCACCGTCGTTGGCAAACGTCGCTCTACTTGCAGCAAAAGCCAATTGCCAGTGCATAATTTGTGCAATATCCCGACAAAATGCATATGTGGCATGTGGCATGTGGCACGTGGCAAGTAGGTAGTCGGGTAGGCAGGCAGCTTTTGCAAAACACATTGTGGCAGCTGTTGCAACCAACACCTAAAACCATAGAATTTCGGCTTAGCGGCCGCTGCATATGAAATTAGCCAAAAGATTGCTGAGAGATACTACAATATACAGTGGGTGTGGCAAAGGGTGCAGAGAAGGGGCGTCATTTTGAGGGTTATTTTGGGTTAAGAGTTTTTGGTCTATTTGCGGTTCATTGCAAACAGTTAAACAATGTTGCATATTAACAGGCGATGAGCGTAGATCACAAATGAAGGGGAGACAACATGGACATTGGCAGTGGTGAGAAGAGTGTGCTGGGATTTTGTACAAGATTGAGCAGAGGTCAAGTCTGTACTGGACATATATGTATATATAGCTATGCTGTATTACTATCTCACTAGCACTCTATATCTGTCTCTCTTACACACTGTCAAGCTATGCGGCATGTACGTATATATATATATATATATATATAGACTATATGTAGTCGTCCCTGGCAATCTGGAACATTGACATTGCACTGTGCACTGCATTGCCCATATGTGGCACGCCCACTTTCGCACAATGTCTGTGCATAAATAAGGCATAAATAAGCGACAGGCTGGCAAAAAGCAGCACTAATTAAAACACTTGATGATGGGGAATAACAGCAACAACAGCAACAGCAACAGCAGCAGCAACATGAGCGACAACAGCAACTGCTTTGCTTCCCTTGAGGCAGCAAGTTTTCATTGCTGTTTGCGCTCTCTCCCCTCCCCTCCCCTTCCATACACACACACACACACACACATAAAAGAGGCGTGTCTGGTTTATTGCCAGTTTTGTTGAGGTGACAAAAGCAATAGACGTTTTAAGCTTCCCCCCCATTGCCCCGGCCCCTCGTGTCACTACAGTTCCTGCACTTTATGCGGCCCCTATGTCCGCTTATGCTCCTATCTCCAATCCGGCTTCAATCGTTGTCCATTCAGCAGTCTGTCCTATGTCTATCCCTACGCCTGACCCTATGCCTGTACCGTATGTCTGCCTGCCTCCCTGCCTCAACTTCAGTCTCTGCTCCTAATTCCTACTCCAATTCCCGTACATATCGCCGCCCATCACATAACTCTCTTAGTTGGTTTGCACATATAAATTGGTCTAGGGATTTCATGCATGTCCAAAGTGCGAGCTTAGCTCATGTGGAAATGGCAGGAAAGTTTAGGGAACACTTTGGATTTATGCCTCATCCTGTATTTTCTTTTTTTTTTCTTTTCCTTTTTCTCTTTTCCTCTTTTTCCCATTTTCTCGTTTTTGTTTGTATGTCTGCAAATAATTTATTGACATCAAGTGTTATTAATTATGTTGCCGCAGGCCTTAGACATGCTTAACCGCAAGAGTAAAACCTCAATCTTATACTACACTCATACACTATTCATATTACCACTCATACTATATTCATATTGACACTCATACAGTATTCATAAAATACTCAAACTTAACACATTGGCATTGCTAACGAATTACATTTAATTGATGTTAATGTTTTGTAATTGGTTTTGAAATTTACAGTCTTAATTAGGCATTAATTAAAATTGAATTAGTTATCGATATGTGTTATCGATTGCATTAGCACTTGTTTACATTGTTAACTACACAGTAATTGACATTTTTCTGTGGCATTTTTCTACAAGTTTAATTACTTCAATTAATTGGAAGAACATACATATATCGATAACTAATCGATATGCTACTAGTTGCTATTATACATTTTACGAGCCGTCCCATGCTGTAGTTGCCATGCTTTACTACATCCAACTTCAACTAGTTGGCAAATAATTGAAATATCGATTATTTATCGATAACATATCGATAAGTTGTTAAGTTTTATTTTATGAGCCGTCTTTTAAGTTGCCATGCTTTACTACATCAACTTCAACTAGTTGGCAAATAATTGACATATCGATAATTTATCGATAACATATCGATAAGTTGTTATGTTTTATTATTATTTACTTCAACTGCACTATTTTCTATTTATTTATATTTTACTATAGCTATATGTATATTGATAAATTATCGATAAGTGTAATTATCGATTATTCTCAAAAATAGCTTGCAGCTCATTGGCGAGACATTATATATATATATATTTTTTTACAATATGTTTACTTGCAATATCTGAGATTATGTTTACCAGATCACAGATATAATCAAAAGTGTTTTTAGTCTCATCGCCAGATGGCGCTATTTTGAGTGTTGCCAAATGACAAATTGAATACTCGAAGCACAAATGCAGACAAAACACTGACAGACAGGCAGACAGACAATGGGACAGAGACACTACTCAAATACAAGTTGCATGCAATTTGTTGTTGTTGTTGTTGTTGTTGTTGATTTTCTTTCTTTCCTGATATTATTTTGTGTACGTGAATTTTTACGATTGGCAAGCGGCGGCACGTTTACTTTTAGCATTAAAGCGACAGCCAAAAACAGTAGCCGCCAAAAGGCAGCACCAGCAGTATCAGTATCAGCCAAAAAGTAGCGAATTTTTATGGCAAAAATGAAATAAAACAAGAGAGAGAGAGAAAAAAGGCAAAAGAAAAAATATATAAAATAACAAGAAGATGAAGATGATGAAGAAAAAAAAAAACCGAAACAAAATTTAAAACAATAAAAATTCTCACATAAAATGTAACATTTTTGCTCGCTAGTCTTTTAATACATTGCCGAAAGCCAAAAGTGGCCAAAGGCCATTAAAAATCTTCACTTCTGGGCATAAAGGACACTAACACACACACAACCATAGAGAGGATATACACACACACACATATGTCGTGTAGAGTATGCGAGCGAAAGACAAGCGACAGCAGAGACAAGAGACAAGCGAAAGACAGTAGACAATCAGAGCCAATGGACAGCGACTTAAACAAAAGGCTACAAAACAGTGGAAACTGGCATGTGGGAGCCGGAGTAGCGGGAAGGCCGTGGAAGTGGACGCAAAAAGGTGCTAAAGGGATTCAGCACCCAGTTGGACAAACAGTCCTTAATGATATGATAGTTGCGATTGGATGTTGGTTCAATGCATGAAATAGTACATGACCTTGGCACAGGATACCTCCAAATGTGAATTTGCTGATTAAAGGATACTTTTGGCAGCTGCTAGTATGTTTTTTGGAAGTGCTTTTCGGACAACTGTGGGCTATGCTTATATATGGATGAGTTTTTTAAATTTTGAATAAAATAAATAAAGTTCTGATTTTACTGACGTTTCATTTTAATTCTAGGATTTATAAAAATATATAAAATATATAAAATATATAAAATATATAAAATATATAAAATATATAAAATATATAAAATATATAAAATATATAAAATATATAAAATATATAAAAATATATAAAATATATAAAATATATAAAATATATAAAATATATAAAATATATAAAATATATAAAATATATAAAATATATAAAATATATAAAATATATAAAATATATAAAATATATAAAATATATAAAATATATAAAATATATAAAATATATAAAATATATAAAATATATAAAATATATAAAATATATAAAATATATAAAATATATAAAAATATATAAAAATAATATAAATAATATATAAAAATATATAAAATATATAAAATATATAAAATATATAAAATATATAAAATATATAAAATATATAAAATATATAAAATATATAAAATATATAAAATATATAAAATATATAAAATATATAAAATATATAAAATATATAAAATATATAAAATATATAAAATATATAAAATATATAAAATATATAAAATATATAAAATATATAAAAATATATAAAAATATATAAAAATATATAAAATATATAAAAATATATAAAAATATATAAAAATATATAAAAATATATAAAAATATATAAAAATATATAAAAATATATAAAATATATAAAAATATATAAAATATATAAAATATATAAAATATATAAAATATATAAAATATATAAAAATATATAAAAATATATAAAAATATATAAAATATATAAAAATATATAAAATATATAAAATATATAAAATATATAAAAATATATAAAAATATATAAAAATATATAAAAATATATAAAAATATATAAAAATATATAAAAATATATAAAAATATATAAAAATATATAAAATATATAAAAATATATAAAAATATATAAAAATATATAAAATATATAAAATATATAAAATATATAAAATATATAAGATATATATAAAATATATAAAATATATAAAATATATAAAAATAAATAAAAATATATAAAAATATATAAAAATATATTATAGTAGTGAAAAAGCATTCAATTTTTTCACCATAGCAATTGCAGCTGGGTATCGCCAAGTGTATGCTAGGGGAGGGCTAGTGCAAGCGCCGTGTGAGCTGCCGGGGGGAAGTAACAGCGCGTGGCACAGCATACGCGCAGAGCTTTTCACTCGGTTTATCTCTGTATTCAAGTGACGCTGACGACAAACAGGATCAGCAGTAGCAGCAAGAGCAGACACAGACGAAGAGAACAATGAGAACGAGAACGTGAACGTGAACGTGAATGAGAATGAGAACGAGGGCAAGGATGAAGAAGGGCTTAAACCGTTAAATCCAAGCGGATTTGAAGACATTGAAACCATATAACGTAGCCGGACACGGACAAAATGACATGGACAGTGATAGGAAAGAGAGAGAGAGAGAGAGAGATAGAGTAGTCTGCACTATAGCTATTGACTGCAGTTTGTTGTGGAAATGGAAAAAAAAATAGTTGGAAGCAAAAAAAGAAAAGAGAAGGAAAAATAAAAAATAGTAAAAAAGAATTGAAGGCGTTGCTGTTGGGCGTGTGGCATGCCAAGGCGCCACTTTCAACGCAAACAACGCGACGGCTAAATTGTTATTATGCCAACATTTTTCTCAGCTTTCAGTTTGTTGTTGTTCTTGTTGTTGCTGTTGTTGTTCTTGTTGTTCCTTCGTTTGTTCGTTCTTGTTTTTTTTTTCTCGTTGTTACTGTTGTTGTTGTTTATAAATACATTTCGAGGTGAAAACCAAATGACTTTTATGACCGCAAAGCAGTTGCTTCAGCCTGATTTACGTGGCAAGTGTAGGTTCGTCAGTTTCTTACCTTCTCCCTCTCTCTCTCATGCTCTCTGCATCCTGCCGTACGTTTGGAATTTACAAAATAGCACAAAATATTACACATTGCCACGCCCCATTCACACACACACACACATACACACACACACATACACAGCGTCTACTTCGCACGCGGCTCTGGTTTGCATATTTTGTCGACGCCTAAAAATATGCAAAGCAAATTACAAAAAAAAAAAAAAGGAAAAATAAAAAACGGTTGGAAAATGAAGCGAAGAAAAATGAAAAATAAAACTAGGCGAAAAATATTGCGGAAAATCTATTAAGTGAAAAGTGTGCAACAACGACGACGCAAGGCAGCAGCAGCGACCAGCAGCAGAAACTTCATTAGAACCTGAACCCAAACTCAAACCAAAACCCAAACCAAAACCCAAAACCTGAACCCGAACTCCGTACCCAAAACAGTTACTTGCTTCTCTCTCTCTTTCTCTCTCCCTCTCTCTCTCTCTCTCCCTCTCTCTCTCTCTCACTCTCTCTCTTTCTCTGTGCTTGAGCTGCTCTTGCACCTTTTTTTTTTCTCCGGCTGGAATTTTTTTTTTTTTTTTTGCTGGCCTCGTTAGGTGCCCGGAATGAAGGAACCATTAATGACCCTACCCGGAACCTAACCCAAAACTCACACTCCAGCCACCCAAAAACTAACTCTATATACAATTTCTAAAGAGTTCAGTGAGAAAGTGAGACAGAGTCAGGGAATGCTTGTTGTTGTTGTTGTTGTATATTTGTGTCTTGGGAAATAAAGAGAAAACACACAACATTTTTCCTTTTTAAAAAAAAAAAAAAAAAAAATTTTTTTCCTGTTATTTTTTTTCGTGATAAATAACGGTACTTCAAGTTGTGTTTAGCCTGCAAGATACGAGTAATTATTTAATTATAGTTTTTTTTTTTCTTCTGCTTCTTCTCACTTCTCAGTGCTACATAGTTTTGCATAACCTCAAAAGTGGCTAGTTTTTTTTTTTTTTGGGAGTTTTTTTTTTTCTTTTCACTTGGCAAGTAGAATTGACTCCAAAAACAAAGCTTTATAATTAAATTAAATTTTTTTTTTAATAGTTACGCATAAGTTTTTGTTTTCATTTAAATTTTGGGAACATTTTTTGTAGCAGTAACTGTCACTAAATCATTTGCTGTATTTTTTGAGGTTTTGAGGTGCCGTGAGGTGTGCCGATACTTGGTAACATTTCTTTTCCCTTTTTTCTTTTTTTTTTTATTCAAAATTTCTTGTATATTTAAGAAATACCAAAAAGTCATTACTCTACCAATACATATATATATATATACTATATATAATATATTTAAATCTATATATATATAGTATATGTATGTAAACTATAGATTGCAATCGGCAGTACAACTTGCTAAAGTTTGTTCTTGTTCTTGTTTTTTTTTTTTTTCTTCTTTTTTGTTGTTGTGCTTTAATGGCGCCTCATTTGACGACGACGATGACGATGAACAAGAAAGAGAGAGAGAGAGAGAGAGAGAGAGAGAGCAAACCTTTACTTTGGATATTTGTGATTTAATCAAGTTAGGACCCAGGGTCGAGTCACTGGGTTGTGGTAGGGCGGCACATTGCGTGTGCAAACAACAGGCAAACAATCTACGTCCTTGGCTAAGAGAAGAAGTTAGCCAGTTGACGCTAGTCGCTAGTCGCTAAGGGCTAATGCAAAGTGCTAAGGGGTAGTGCTAGGAAACACTGCTAAGAAATTGTGCTGAGAAGTAGTGTGGAGCTAGAGGGTAAAGTTGTAGGATAGAACTCGGAAGTAGAACTAAGGAGCAGAGCTTAGGAGTTGTACAAGCATGTAGTATTAGAGGAATAGAGCAGCTGGTAGAGCCATAGGGTAGCGCTAATGAAATGTCGTATTGGGTAGAGATAGGAAGCAAGACTAAGCGATGGCCCTATATATGGTGGAATTAAAGGTTTGGGGCTACTAACATACTCGAGTTAGGAATTACTGCTACGATAAATCAGAATAATACTAGGAAGTACTGCTAGGAAGTACTGTGCTTTGCGATAGAACAAAGAATTGCGGCTACTGCTCAAGGAGTAATATTAAGAAATACTGTCTGGAAGTAGTGCTAGGAAAGTAGTGCCTGGAAGTAGTGCTAGGAAATACTTCCAGGTACGAAATGCTTGGAAGTACAACCAGGAAGTACTGGCAGGGAATACTAGCAGGCAGTACTGACAGGGAGTATAGCCGGGGAACATTGCCAGGTAGTACTGCCAGGGATCATTGCCAGGGATCATTGTCAGATAGTATTGCCGGGTAGTGCTGCTTGGCAGTATCAGGAAGTACTGCTATAAAGCTCTGCAAGGAAGTACTCCAATAAAGCCCTACTTAAAAGTTCCACTAGCAAGTAAAGTTCCAGGGTATTTCCTAGCAAAGTCAAGTAAAACTGTAAAAACAGTTAAAGGAAAATACAAGGTGCCAGATGCTAGGCGTGAGGTGCGATGTGCAATGTGCGAGGTACAAGAAGTCTAATGTGCTTTGCGCTCAACTTAACTAAATGCGCAACCACATAACGTTCCAATTAATAAACGAAACGAAATGGAAATGGAAATGAAAATGGGAATGAAAATGAAAATGAAAACGAAAATGAAACGAAAATGAAACGAGATTAATGTAAATCGCATTGTATATAATTTTTATAGTTGCTGCGTTTTTGTGGGCAATTAAACATTTCGTGCTGTGGCTGGCTACGTCTTCATTTTTTCCCCCCCACTTGTTTTCTCTTTCGCTCTCGCTCACGCTCTACCTTTGCCTTTGCCTTTGCCATTTGCTTGGCTGGCTGCTCTTTCATTTAGTCATCTTCTTTTAGCGTCTCTGGTTACGAAACTGAGCCACAATTGTGCGGCCCAGACTAAGTACTTTGAATTGTTGAGGCGGTTGCGCTTCAAAAGTATTTCTTTCACGCCCGACATCCACTCCATTCCCTCTCTCTCTCTCTCTCTCTCTCTCTCTCTCTAAAATACAGTAACGAAACAAATTTGTGGTCGAATCGTTGCTGTCGCTGTCACAGTCGCAGTCGCAGTCGCAGAGATCACGCAGTGTCTTTAAAATTCAAATAAAAATTGTGCCTTGTAAAAAAAAAAAAATAAGTCTACAATATAAAAAAAAGCAGAAGACGTAGTAGAGGAAGCAAAAGCAAAGGCTACGTCCGTTTGTCTGCCTGTCCGCCGGTTGTAGACTCAACATTTTTATGTCTTGAACTGCGTTGGAATATATTCATTAAACAAATGTACTTTAGCCTTTAATTTTATAGAGAGCGACAGAGACAGAGACAGAGAGAGAGAGAGAGAGAGAGAGAGAGAGTAAGAGCGCAAATTATAATTTTGTCACGAATTTGTGTGCATAAAAAAAACGCATTAAAAGTTTCGTAGGATTTGAAGACTTTAAAGTAGTTGTAAAAAAAAAAAATAGTAGACACTGTATAACATCGAGTTGAAGAAACTAGAGAATTAAGCTCAAGTACTACTGGATATATATTTTAAGTGTTATCGAAGTACTATAAGTGTTTATTTCCTTCTTTCTTTCTAACTAACTAATTTTATTTAGTATTTATATGACATAAAATTTTTTTTTGTTTTAGTATTTCTTTGTTTAATTTTATGTACAAATTATAGAAAAATTTAAAAAATTAAAAAAAAAAATATTATTCTATGATAAATATTTTATTTGGTATATTTTGAATTTTATTTAGTATATAACTTTACAATTTATTGAATAATACCAATAATAATACTAAGAAAATTATTTTTTTTTATATAGTTGGTATTTTAGTTTGTTGTAAAAATACTAAGAAAATTATTTTATTTTTGTTTTTTATTTCATAGTATTTTAATATTTTTTTTTTAGTATTTTATTTAGCATATTTTAATTTGTTTTTGTGAATAACATCATAAATAAAATACTAAGAAAAATGATTTTATTATTATTATGGTATTTTATTTAGTATTATTTTTTTTTTAAAATTAAGTAAATTAAGTATTTTATTTAGTATTTTTTTTTAAATTGTTTTTTTTTTTGTATATTCTTTCAATTTTGTGTACAATTTATTGAATAATACCAATAGTAATACTGAGAAAATTATTATTTTTAATATACTTGATATTTGAGTTTGTAGTAAAAATACTAAGAAAATTATTTTATTTTCGTTTTTTATTTCATAGTATTTTAATATTTTTTTTTTAGTATTTTATTTAGTATATTTTAATTTGTTTTTGTGAATAACATCATAAATAAAATACTAAGAAAAATGATTTTATTATTATTATGGTATTTTATTTAGCATTATTTTTTTTTTTAAATTAAGTAAATTAAGTATTTTATTTAGTATTTTTTTTTAAATTGTTTTTTTTTTGTATATTCTTTCAATTTTGTGTACAATTTATTGAATAATACCAATAGTAATACTGAGAAAATTATTATTTTTAATATACTTGATATTTGAGTTTGTAGTAAAAATACTAAGAAAATTATTTTATTTTCGTTTTTTATTTCATAGTATTTTAATATTTTTTTTTTAGTATTTTATTTAGTATATTTTAATTTGTTTTTGTGAATAACATCATAAATAAAATACTAAGAAAAATGATTTTATTATTATTATGGTATTTTATTTAGCATTATTTTTTTTTTAAATAAATGTAGTATTTTTTCAGTATTTTACTTAGTATATTTTTTTAAATTTTTTTTGTATATTCTTTTAATTTTTTATACAATTTATTGAATAATACCAATAATAATATTACGAAAATTATTTGAATATATATTTGGTATTTTAATACGTATTAAAAATACTAAGAAAATTATTTTATTTTTGTTTTTTATTTCATAGTATTTTAATATTTTTTTTTAGTATTTTATTTAGTATATTTTGATTTTTTTTTTTTTTGGTGTATAACATAATAAATAAAATACTAAGAAAAATTATTTTATTATTATAATTTTATTTTATTTAGCATTAGTTTTATTTTTAATAAATGTAGTATTTTTTCAGTATTTTATTTAGTATATTTTTTTTAATTTTTTGTAGTTAAACTAATATTAAAATAAATTATTTTTCAATATATTTTCGTATATTATTTAGTATTTTTGTAATTTAATATTTTATCGATTTTTTTTTTCTTCAAATTTGTTGCACAATCTATTAACAAAAAAAAAAATACTAATAAAATACTAAGAAATACTTAAATTTTATAAAGACATTTTCTTGCAGTATATTTAGTATTTTATAGCTAAAAAAAAAAAAAAAAAAATTAAAGACAAAAATCAAATCTTCGCATTGAGCCGTAGACTGCTTGCCACTGCAATCTCAGCGCTAAAAAAAAAAAAATAAAAAAAAATTGTAGACAGCGCGCGTTGCACACAAATTGATATTCATATAGCGCACGCGGCATATCAGAAAAAGGGGAGCAGGCAGTGATAAAGGACGGGGGAAAACTAGAGAGAAAGAGAGGGAGGGAAAGTGAGAGAGAGAGAGAGAGAGAGGGTAAAGCCAGCAGCAACGAGCATTTGCAGTTACAGTTACAGGCAGCCGCACAACCTCGACCCCAAAATCACAGACAGAGTCAGCTATGTGACCCGTTTGACAGTGCTGGCAGCAGAGAGAAAGAGAGAGAGAGTGAAAGAGTGAGAGAGAGAGAGAGAGCAGTGCAAGTAGAATAGGAAAAGACCACAGAAAAAAAAAAAAAAACATACACATACAGCAAAATCACATTTGCTTCATTTTTCTTCAGCACTCTTTGCCTTTTTCTCTCCCTCTTCACACTTTTCACTCTGCCTTCAATGCAATCTTTCGCTGTGAGTCACAGTCGAATTGCAGCAGCAGCAGCAGCGGCAACAGTAGCAGCAGCAAAGTGTGGCATGTGCTGCATTTTAAAGACACGCATTGATGAAAAGCAAACGTACAGTGAGAGAGAGAAAGAGAAAGAGAGAAAGAGAAAGAGAGAGAGAAATTGAGTGGTAAGCGAAGAGGAGACATATGTATGTCGAATAGATCATTAACTTTCGGCTTGACATAGAAGAAAAATTCACAGTGCTGTTCATTTTTCTTCTCCTCCCTAGCTAACAGCAGAGGCGTAGAGAGAGGCAATGGGGGGGGGGAGGCGTGGGCAGGCATGGTAAATTGAGTGGATGAATTTCGATTTTACAGAAGGCAAGAAAAAAGAAAAAAAAAAAAAACAATGTAGAGAAAATTTGATTTATTTGCCTAGTAAAAAAAAAAAAAAAAAAAGGAGAATAACAACAATTAGTTGCAGTAATTGTTGTTGTTATTGCCAAGGCGCAGGGCAAACAACAGTAAGGCAAAATACATATAATTATAATGGCATTTTGCCAAAAACTTGCAAACACAACACACACACAGAGAGAGAGAGAGAGAGAGAGAGAGTAGATATAGACGGCAAAGCAAAGCTTTGAAAGTCAGACAGCAGCGAGTCCCAACAACAGGCAGCAATAAA